>JAPMOB010027731.1:0-18909 GCA_029875015.1 Lepomis gibbosus | reverse complement strand
AACTCAGTTACTTTTTGGAACAAGTAGTGAGTAACTATAACTAATTACTTTTTTCAAGTAACGTTCCCAACACTGGTGGTACTTCCACAAGCTGGGGCAATGGGAGGGTCAAGAGAAACTATGTGAACGTTTGGCTCATTTTAAAGCCAATTAAATAATGAGAGAAGTAGGTTGGATGCCGGCAACAGTTTTTTTACACGGCTTTTTGTGAAAATTTATACTGCAGTGCTAGCTCAGTTACATTGCATCCTGGTATATGGAGCTACTGCCACAGTGTTAGTGAGGTATACATATATGACAGGCCACAAATCTGCCAAGCGGAAAAATAAGGGCTAGAGGCTGGAAACTATACCTAACGCTTGTATCTAAACAAGTGGCAAGTGGAAACTACATATGCTAATATCCAAGGATCAGCTTGCTAGGCTAGTTGTAGCTAGCATTGCTAACTCTACAGTGCAATGCAATGCTAACTCACAACAGGCTATGGTGTTTGAATGAAGGAGAGAGAGAAAGACAATATAGACAAAAAGAGAAGCAGACTTAGAAACAGAGAGAGAGAGAGGAGAGTTTTTTTTGGGTGCTGCACACAACAACATTTTTCATTTCAGATGTGCCAAGTCCCATCTCTTCACCTGCAAAGAAATCACCCAGGCATGAAAGCTAGCACTGATCCTTTTCCTACTAGAAAACTGTAGAGTCAATGCCCTGACATGCAGGAATTTATAAAGGCTGCATAGACACAATAATTAGCCAGGATGTTAAAATGCAAAAATAAGAGTCGCGGAGTGCGGAGGCTTTGAGAAAGCCCCTGAACCCCCAACTGCTCGGGGCGCCGCACCGAGCGGCGGCCCCCTCACTCTGACATCTCTCCATGTGTTGCTATGCTATGGGTCCTGTTTGTGCTTTCAGACCTGTGTGTAAATGCATAACATAATTACAGAGTGAAAACACTGAGTTTTAATTAATGAAGTTGGGGAGAGCGGGGAGAGTTGAGCCAGATTTTACTTGAGGTGTCTTTAAAGTGAGGACATGACTGTAAGGTCTCCAGCTCAAATATGTACATATATTTTAGGATATGGTGCATTCCTTGGAATAATCAATTTGGGTGTGAAATAAACTCTTTTCAAAATATGGCTTTCCAAAAAAAAGTGGACTCTTGCCTCCACTTGCCCCATATGAGGAGTAAGTTGAGCCACATGGGGTTGGGGACATCAGTGTCATTTCATTGTGCAAACTCACACGCCAGGTCCCAACATTTAATTGCACTTAGATAGTTAAACATTGCAGCTATGTCTCCTAGTTATTTCATGTCAATGTATCACTTTAAAGTCATCCTGTTTATCGTCATGTCCCATGCCACCTGATGAATGGACTTCCCATTTTTTTACCTCTCCCACCACTCTGTCCAATTACACAATAGGAGATTAACCCTATCTAGCTTCCATTTATAGAAGCATGACATGATGGTTTCTGGTCTAGAATACATAATGTCACATCATTTAGGTGATGCATAAGAATGCAATGTTAAATAACAGTAAAATATCTGGCTCAACTTCCCCCAGGTCTTTTGGCTCAAATTACCCCATCCCTGCCATTTTAACAAAAGGGTAACTTAATGCTACAGTATAGCTTCATATTGTAACACATTCATAAGATTTTCTCAAACTTGCCTGTAATTGTTCAGACACAAGAATCAAGACTCCTTGAACATAAAAAAATCACCATTTTTTTTATCTTATCTCAACTTCCCCACAGGCTCAAATCACCCCGCTCTCCCTATTGGCCCAAATATAGGACAACTCTAATTATAAGTAAAACCTAAAATAAATCTATTAAAGCAGAACATAAATCTCACATTTATGTAGCTTGTCTTCTCTGCAGTTAGCACCTTTGCAACTGTCTTTGCTCCTCTGTAACAGTAAGCACTTATTCTCAGCTGCTTGACAAATGATTCTGTCCCCTGTGTGTTTCGGCAGTTAAGATGTCAGGATACGTTTTGGCCACGTTTTTTCCTCCGTGGCAGCAACACACTCTACATAAGCCTTCAGAAACTCCTGGAGGTTAAACTGAGCTAAAGAAACATTTTGTTACTAACTCTAAAAGTCTCCGTATAAGTAAATATGGAGACACACGCTAGTCTAGCAACAATAAGGTTGCACACAAAAAATCGATAATGAAACACCATCTGTTGGAGAAACTCTTTCCCCTGAAAATTAATATCTGATGTAGCGAACAATACATACTTGTCTATACCTAAAATATAACAGAACCCCCACTTTTTTAAATCACATTTTCAAGAAACAATATCGTCTTATCTTATTCAGGCTAATATAGTATGTTTAGAAATCCATCTCAGTCTTATACAGACTGACAGGTAAGTTGTTGATTGGACAGGTTTGGTGATGCATCGTCAGCGTAGCATCAGCACCCACTTGGGGAAATCAAATTCTGGTGACTGACGTCGCATGCGTATTGCAAAGAGCTCACAAAGAAATAACACATTATAAGCATTATTAGTAATATCTGATTGCAAATCAACCACATGTTGTAAATAATGACGTAGAAACAGGACGAAAAGGAGCCGTCTTGTACAGTAATGATTCGGGGCTGTTACTACGGGATCGCTCTCGCAAAATGTTTTATGGACTTAATGAACTGACAAAGTACACGGAGTACAGGCCCATTTTTAGCCGCTTTTGACCTATTAATCAGGAAAAATATCAGCGCTGACATGTATCCGTGGTTACCAAATGATTTGCATAAAAATATGCTATAAATGGCTTAAACAGATCAATTATAAGATCGCTTCCTGAACATATTTCACGATAAGCAGATGGATTAATTAGTGGTTTAGCTTTTGAAATAATGCACAGATCACATATCTGCTATCAATAAAACCCCATGGTTGGTTCATGTGCTTTTACCAGAGTCTGCTTGGAAGCCGTGCTGACTGGGAAAACACACCAGGATTTGTTTTTCCCAAAAAGAACTGGTTAGGTGTGAAAGCACACATACTAATATGGGTACATCTCAGGCAGGACCTCCCAAGAGGAGGGTGGACATCTATTGCCTCTGAGGTCATGTTATAAGAAATTACACACTTAATCAAGTCCTCTCCAGCTCCTTTGCCCTTCTCCAGCTTCATTGCCCTTCTCCACCTCCTTCCTCTCTATGTGACATCCCCCCTGTCCTCCTGCCTCCTCCTCTACACCCTCCTTTTGTTCTTTCCTATACATCACATACATTTTTTTCCTTGCTGTTTTCTCGCTGACTTTCCTTTTAAGCCTCTCTCACCACCCCTCCCCTGTGTCTAGGTCACAAGGAGCCTCCTGTTCCAGAGTCTTACTTAAACTTCAGTTATGTCAGCCAGCCTGCAGCAGAGCTGTGCCAAACCCCTAGGGATCCAGTGACCTTAGGAGCGCACAGAGAGGAAATATATACCGTATTGTGGATAAGGAACAAAGTATATCTGAAGAAACAAAGAGGGTAAGATAAAGGAGAAGGGCATAAGGCCGAAGAAGAGAAACGGAGTAAGCGATATTAAGTAGAGAATGCAGTATGTCTGTTAGGCTGAAATTTTAGGTGTTGTTTCCTGGGGACAAGGCTCGGCCTTAAGAGGCTAAAAAATAATAATAAATCAACTAAATTAAATCACCTTCAAATTGCAATGTATCATATTGTTACAAAAGAATCTCTACCTGCATGCACAACCTGAGAGGTAAAAACACATACTTAGCAAGATAGCTAAGTATGCACTGACTAAAGTGTGCTTGTACCTGTATTTTGTTGATCAGTTCTCTTATTTCCCTTTGGTTTCTTTCCTTCTCGTCTTTGTGTGTTCATAAATCATAATTTTTCACTCAAGTGGAACAATTTTTAATTAAAAGCAGACACATATTTTCCACCCATTTGTACCCCCTACAGCTAATTCACTAATTTTTGCATCCACTCTTTGTATTGACTTTGTTATGAGATGATGGAAACCTCAATGTTCCGTTGGCCTAGTGGTTACCTTTCAACTGCAACGCCCCCGGTATGATTGTAGCCGTACCCTTTCATCTCTCCCCATATTTCCCATGTTTATGCACAAAGCACATTCTTTCACAATCGTTGCTTACTCTGGCCTAAACTGCCATGTACAGAGCACTTAACTTTATGTCTTTGCAAAACAACCTGTTTCTACACACACTGTGTCCAATCTTGGTGAGTAAATTCAAATTTGAAACCAACTAAATTCATTTAGTTCCATGATTAATTCCAGCTGCTGTTTTGCTACACAGAGCCCATGAGTCCTGATGTGTGTTAGCCTTTTGTTGCTCCTAATGGCTGATATAGTACACTGTTATAGAGTTTATTAGTAAAACCACTAGACTGAGGACAACATCATTTGAAGCTCACTGAAATAATGAAAAACCATGCACAACAATTGAAATGTGCAAAAATCACATAAAAGAACATGCAAATTTGCCTGATATACATAAGAATGTGTTGCACATATGCACACAAAAACAAACATATGGCCACACATATGGTACATGCACCCCTCTACCTATTTACCTACCTATTAGGAGAAGTTCATAACAATCCTTTCCCCAATCAACCCGATGTGAGGGTCAACTCGATAACTCCCCTGACCAACCACTACACACAAAACACAGTCAGTCTAAGTCGCACTCACCCATGGCAAAGAATGGGATTCCCAGCAGTGTCGAGTTGAACTTCCCGTCCGATATAAAGAAGATCCCTGCAGCTGTGACGTTGGCTATGCAGATGGTTAGCACGCCCAAGAGGCCCAGGAACGGCTTCCCCCTCAGGCAGTCCCGCATGGAGCTGGAGATGGTTGCAGCGAGGAGCACCAGCACCAGGCTGACCAGCACTTCCCCCTTGGCCAGCACGCCCGTCTGATGAAAGTCCCGCCACAGGCTGAAGGAGGTGAGTGACAGGATGTGGAGCTGGTCGGACGCATGGGGTGCCTCGGCCGTGGATAGCCGGCTGACCAGGGCGCAGAACTCATTCTCCCAACGCTCTGCGATGGCATCCTGAACCACGGGTCCGTGGTTGCGGAGGTAGTAGGTGATCTGGACGGCGCGGGCGAATTTGACCTGCTGGTCGCGGCTGTTGGCCGAGAAAGACACGCCACCCAGCTGGTGGCCGATAAAGGACACACGGCCATCCTGTGGGGGATTTAGAGATATCTGACATTAGATCTAATGAAATGAAACTTTAATAAAAATACATCATTCGACCTGACCAGACCCAAGTGACTTGCAAACAATTATGTTCCAGCGCAACACTTTCTTTGACACCAGCAATTAGGGAGCGGCCAGCTGTAGCTACAACATACTAGAACACAGAGAGCAGTGCATCAGCAGGTTTCTGCCTTATTTCCTTCAGTGTTGATTTAGCTTTAACTCACCTTACAGCTGCGGACAGAACTGGTTGTGAAAATTGCAGTGCTACTCCAACATAATGACTAAATTCATTTAATTATAGCGCACATGTAAGAGTGACAAGAATTTAAAGATTGTGTAATTGTGCAATTACAGTTGTGGAGAGCCATGGCACAATAAAAAGCTGTCAATCTGTCAGGAAGATATACAGAACTGTTGCAATATCACAGGCAATATGCTGGCACAACATTTCTCATATTTAAGCTGAAAATGTTGCAGAGATAGCCCTGTAGAAGTACCTTATGCCACACGTTTAAATTATTTATATTTCAAAGTGGTCTGTTAGCAGCAGTAAAAAAAAAAGGAGTACAGACGGTGACCAACGGATGTCTTATGTAAGGTCTGACACAATCTGAAACAATAAAAAATGCATAAGAATTTCTTGTACCTTTCAAAGCCTGGAAATAAGGATTACTACTTGCCACCATATATATGTCAGCTAGCTGCACCCAGGAAACAAGTGAAGACGCAGTGAAGTTAAGCAACTGAACCCGTTGAACACAACAGTTCAATCCACAGTTCATCCTTTTAGCAGGCATTTTTCCCTCTTGGATTTTAAGTAAGTCTTTTTCCGCTTCGAAAGCTTCAGTGTTAACTGTTCCCTGTTTAGCATGTCATTTGGCTAATGGCAGTCCATCCTGCCTTCACTGTTAAATACTTTAACCTCCCGTTGTGTTCTGTGTCTGCTCCTGTGTCCGCCGGAAAACCAACGTGTAACAGTATAAATCCAAAGTACTGTTTATAATTAAATGCTAATTAAATGCATATCTGCTAAATAGTTTTTCTGGCTTTTGTACGTGGGGTAAATGTTAAACCAGGGGACGCAATGAAGCTGCTGTATCATGGCTAAGCTGAAAACTGCACACAAAAAAACATCCGGAAATGCAGTGATACAGTTCTGCTTGAGGATTCGTGGCCAAAGCCATTCGTGGTCGAACCCTTCTTTCTGTGTGAAGTATCCATGTTCCCACTGTGTCTGTATGTTTTATCCGGGTGTTACCCCACCATCCAGGCTCTCCAGTCAGTGCTGCTTGACCTGACATTGCATGGAAATCTGGAGTTGGTACCCGTGCCCCCTGCTCCCTTTAGGGATGGGTTAAATGCAGAAGATGAATTTTGCTATGTGTATGTGACAAATAAAAGAACACACAACCAAGCCATTTACAGAATTAGTTCTTTATTATAATGCAATTCTGCACGCTTTAACTTTACGAGGTGTAATGCTAATTTTAAAATACAGTGCATTTTCTGGATTTCCTGATTAATGCAAACATGCTCATATATCAAAGCTAAATGCTTAGTCACCAGGTCTAATTGTAGAAACATCTTAAAACACTGACGTATGAGTATTCCCCCAGTCCATTTAATCAGGAAAGCAAGATAAGCGCCCACACAACATTGTGATGTGAACTGAACTCCTGCATGACACTGGTTTGTTGTTGCAACCAGAGTAATTTGCAGCTTATTGTAGATACGATTTATCTTGTTATGAACGCAATAATCCCTCACAACCAAACATCCACAATATGCTGTTTCACAGAAGGGAGCTTGATATAAATCTCACTCTTCTAGATATAAAGAAGCGTGATTGTACATAAATAAATCCGGTGATTGTTTGCTTCAGTTTCTGTAAACAGTTTACTGCTGTGAGAAAAAAATTAACGGATGGGTTATTCTGTTATGACATTACGTGGGCAGCAGGAAAAATTAGTGGTGGTGCACACTGCACCTTAAAGTCACATCATTGATAACATTTTTCTTTCCAGATACATTACTTTTGTGCCACGTTGTTACTTTCAAAACAATCCTACTCGCAGCTTCAAATTTGTCATTTCATGCCAGTGTACAATGTAATCGCTCAGTAATTGCTAAGGGAGCTGGGAAAGCTTTAGCTCTAATTTCACTTGTGTAAATGCACAAAGCTCAAATCAATCTATCGCACTGACTTTTCAACTTCACTAAAGTATTTCAAGATCATCTCAATCGTCACAACACAATTAATTATATAATCCCACACTAATCCAGTAGTGGTAAACCGGGGCGAAAGTAACACAGGACGAAAGTAACAAGGCGATTTTCTCAGAGCCCTGACTGCATTTGCAGTCCAAGCTGTGACAGCACCGTCAGCACACAACCCTTGATGGAGCTGCCAAATATCGCATGCTTTCGTCACCGTTTCCCGCGGCCGTCTTCGGAAAACTGTTTTCTAGCTCGGCAAGTAAATTCCTGAAGCGGGACTGTTTTGAGTTGTGTCTCTTGTTTCATGTGTCACAGTGATGATTAATCTAGAGGTTCTTTAATACACCCTGAAGTTTGCCCTGTCAGGTTTCACTATAAAAATAAATCATGTTGATATGTCAGGAGTTCCTGTCGGGACGAAAGTAACACTTGTTACTTTAGCCGAAAGTGACAAGTTTTACTTTCGTCCCGCTGCTAATGTGGTGACTTTTCTCTGTGTTGCAGAATTTATAAAAACATGTTTATGTTATATTTTACCAACAGAATATGCCAAGAGTGAGGGTCAGAAAGACAGAGGTGTGAATCGGCCAGATGTTTATTAGAAGGTGTTTCTGGACATCTCTATTAGAAACATTAGTCTCAGGTCAGCTGATAAAGTCTCCTTGTTCAGATAATGCAGGAGGAGGTCAGAGGTAATTGGGGAGAATACTAATCTTCTCCTTGGACTAGAAGTGGAAGCTGCATGATTATATTAAGAGAGCTGCTGATATTTATTTTGGCCTGTCTCCTAAGGAGGTCAGTGTAGAAGGTGTCAGTAAAAAGCACTCGAAATGCAGATCATTCATACTGTTCTTATTAAAACCATTTTAAATTCTTTTCAAAATGTGTAATTTGTATAGGCCTATTCTGTAAATAGCTTTTTAATTTGACCTTATTTCTCATTATATTTTTATAATATATCCTTAATATAATATGAAAATATTCTAAGCAATTCAAGTTTGGGCTGTCAGGTTACTTTTGAAACTGAATCTTTAAAATGTAATTTAACTTTTAAGATTAAGGACAAAGGATGTTTGCAGTTACACATTAACAAGGTCACAGTCATGGTTTTTATTAAATACAAGGGTAACACAAAAAATCTTGCTTGTATTGTTGTGTTACTTTTGTCCCAGCTGACGGGGTCGAACGTAACAATGTGCCACTTATGTTTAAACTGAAATTATACGGAAGTCGTCAAATACCACACGATATTGAGAGACCACACCTGCGAGTTAGTGACCGAAGCAAAAATATATCTGACACATTATCTTTTAAAATCAGGTTTTTCTGAAAAATGGTACTTTCGCCCCTGCTCTCCCCTACATGACTGTGTGACCCGTCAAGCTCTAACATACTAAATAATGGCAAGGGGCAACAATTTCTAATTTCAGGGGGAACAATTTCTAATGCATGTGAAAAATGTCTGTTTGTTTGAGATTTATAAAATGCTTGTAATGTTGTTATTGGTATCCTTTTAGGAAAGAGTGTGTGAGAGAGAGTGAGAGTGAGAGGAGGTGGGGGATAGGGCACCACGAAGAAGCAAGTATGTGTGGCATCTGTGAGAAGATGGGGCTCGGACCTTTAGAAAAGAAGCTTTCAGTTAAATTACGAGAGTTATTGATTGCTGTAATGTTTCCTTCTGTTCATATTGGCAACAAAGCGATCCCTTCCTAATGCAACTTCAGTGTAAGTGAAGGAGGACAAAATCCACAGTCCACGCTCTCTGCAAAACTTAAGTTAAGATGACCTGAACCTAAAATGAGACTTCAGCTGTCTGAACTTTAAAATATATCTACTTGATTTGTCTAACTCTGATGCTTCACATTCATTTCTGCTGATCATTTGAATATGTTTTTGCACAAAATTACCATTTCATCATTTTCATCATGTAATGATACTTCAGCGGGAGAAACCTTTGCTAAATATTTAAAAACCCTTGTCATAAGGTTTTACTGCAGTAGTAGAGGTAATGCTGTGCATCAAATAGAAATCCAGCTTAACAATCGGGATTTGCAGCTTCTACTGCTTCGTTTTGACTATTTCTACATAAATCTGTCTCTTTCAAGTCTACCAGTTTAATGGAAGTACAACAAATGATAGGAGTACCCTGCTAAATCTTAAAACCTAAAAACTAGTAGATACACATGTTTGATATTATATCAGCATATAAAATCAGGTTTCTTACACGTAGAATAGGACACATCCATCCGTCAACCCATCTATCTATTGGGCAATAATTCAATCTTATTCAATTATTTCAGTGGTATTGTCTTATAATAATATGACCATACTTTTCATTTTTTCAAAATGCAGGTGTAGTCTTAGTGACTCCAAGCAAATTATAAATATCAAAAATTCTATTTTATGCTAAAAGTCTTGATTAATGGTTTTAATGCGGTTTCAGGAGACATCTGAGAACAGTACTGACTGTTTTTTATTGCCATGTTTCCAAACACACCCTAGGGCAAGCCAATTATTGGCACACATATAGCTAACCCCATCAGCTAATTCCTGTGCCTCCCGTCCTCCTATCACATCCCCTCTCCTGCAGCATTTAAACTGTCACAGGCCTCCTTCTGCAGATCAGCTGTTTTCCTGCTTTACTGCCGCGCTCACCTCCAATTTTATGATTTATTAAAAACAATGGGGGGTGTAAAACAAACACTGACCTTTGCATGACATTGCCATGCAACAACCCAAACTACCCAATAACTTAATTCAATCCAGTATTCAATTTCACTGTCCTCTAAGCTTGATCTTGTCGAACACAATATTATTAGTGTTAGAATAAATGTAACACAGTAATAGCACACCTCTGCCTTGTTCCATTGTGACCATCGGTGCTTTTATTTATGGCAGCCCGGCGCAGCCAGGCTTGCTCTTTCATAAGGTCCCTCATTATCACAAGATGACGACTTAAGTATCTCATTATCTTAAGATATTGAACGGGTATCTAAAGATAATGGGCTGAAACATTATCTTAAGATATTGATTAAATCATTCTATTTTAAGATATTCTTCCCCCTGCATGTGTGGCTCTACACAGAAATCGAACATTCTCAGCCTGTCAGGTAAATATGTTTGTTTTAATGTTTTTGAGGTGATTCAAATATGTCTGTATCTGTCCCAGAACAGAACATGTACACAAAAATGGCAAGTTGGCTTCCAGTTATACCTCCTGAATCAGCATATTTCTGAGAACAGTGTGAAACTATTAGGTGCTCCAAGCAACAGCTACAGCTTCTCTGTTGACCGAAAGTGATTTTGAAGAGAAAGGTACCTCACTCTCTACTGACTGGTTAGGGCAAAATAACAAACCTAAAACCAAACAGCTACCATGAACACAATACTCAGACTAATAATAGATTACTAATAACACTAGACTAATAATGTAAACTGGAAATTCAGTCTGATTATTAGTCAAGTCCCAAATGTAATGTTCTTTTAATGTTGCTTAAAAGTCTACACAGGTTTGGCTTAGACTGCTATCTGAAGAGCCCAGGATATCAGATATAGCAGACACTAATAAAGGTCTGACACAGGCAGCTCAAGGTCTGGTTCCTGAATCAAACCAATGCAATGATGATACACTGTTTAAAATTTTCCCACTGATCCGGTTTGCGTTCACAAAGGCAAAACTCAAACGGTCCAGAAATTGTTTAAAAAGGGCCGTCTGGTGGAAATGTAATTTGACTATTGATACAGTTGGTGGGTAAAAAAAGACAACAAATCCCTTTAAATTTCTACCTGGATATCTTACATCATAGAGCACTGAAAGGTTCATGTTATTGTTGGTCTGGACCACATAATCCACAGATTTTAGAGGGCCATACATGTGAACATCTCATAAGACTGGCATTTAACTGGCATTCACACCAACCCAAAAGGAACTGCTTATAGAGTCCTACTTAAGAGCCATGCAGGTTAGCAAAAACCTGACATTATTTATAAAACTGTTATTGCAGGATAATGGCACCAAACTAATTCCAACATTCCTCCAACCTAATCAAAAACATTGTCATTGCCTTCCAAAACTACCCATTGTGTGTCTATAGCCATGGTAACAAGTCCGCTTCATGATAATCTATTGAATAATTGACAAGACATTTTACTAAAAGCTAAATATGTCATCCTCTTGGGATCACGAATGTCTGTACCATGTTTCCTGGCTGTCCATCATATTGTTGTTGAGATATTTCAAGTTTGTCTAAAGTGGTGGACTGACCAACCAACATTGCCCCTAGCATGGCTAAAAAGTCAACTGAAGGTTTTTTGTGTGTAATACATTAGTATGGGATGCATGAAAACAGCATATGTCATTTTAACTGTTCTTAACAAACAGCTGATGCAGTTGATTTTCTGGCAAGAACAGCCTTAAAACTGTAACCGTAATTAACTCATGGTCTTGACCATAAGCTAATTAAGTTGAGATCTTGTATTCTGGTCCATAACATTTGGGCACTGGAAAACAGATGTATATTTGTTGGATTTGTATAACCTGGGACAAACTGTGCTATCAGCAGATAAATCACATACCAGCATTGCCATATGTCCAATATGTTGTTCTAACTTCTGGCATTCTAACCAGCAATCAACAAGCTAATTAACTTGCGGACATTAGCATGGTGATGTGGTTGCTGGTGATGTAAATGCAGGATGAAACCACATCACAGCAAGAGCTAACCTATTTATCACAATTTTACTTTTCCTTTGTTGGAATTGTCCATTTGTTCACGTCGCCTCATTTGCTGTATCTTTTTTTTTTACTCCTTGATGTATTTTTATTTCTGTAATACCTGACAGTGTAGAAAGATTACACAACTGAAAATACAGCAGAGCTAAACAAAGGCTATATAGCATTTTCTCCTGGGAAAAGAGCTAAAGTTCAGCTCAGCAAAAAGTCTTTTTACGAAGACTACATCTGTATAACAAGCACAGAAATAAACCCTGGTTGTGACATCAAAGACGGGGATGAGGCACAAGAAGTCAGGCAAATAAATTACCCCAGACAGCTCGTCAAACAGGCAGACAGAGAGAAGAAGGATCCAGGAACATGGAGAGTGCCTGATAAAGTGAGGAGGGCTGGAGAGGAAGGAGGTCAAATCAACCTTCAAGAACAGGAAAACTGTAATTCATGTTAATGATAATGTGAGTGTGCCTGAGTATGTGCATGCGTACTGCATACTGTATGAAAAGAGACAAGCTTATATTAGCCTGTACATACATCAAGATAATTGATTAATCTGCCGTCTTTCAAACAAAAAGGTCAAACATTAATTGGTTTTAGCTTTTCAAGTGATACTACTTTTCTGTGTGTCACTGTAAACCCGATGTCTTGTTTTCCTTTGGGGACACAATTAAAAGTTTGAAAAAAGTAATAAATTCAAATACATCGCAATATGTTTAAAATCACAATAATATCATATTGTGACATAAGTATCGTGATAATATCGTATCATGGGGCCTCTGGGTGGGTTCAAGAAATTGTGATAGTTTTCAATATTTTCAGATTTTGTGGATAATATGATTAATCTAATAGTCCAAAAAATAATCAGAAGACTCATTGATAATGAAAATAAATAATCCTTAGTTGCAGCCCATAGTTGATTAGCTGAAGGACGAGCAGCAAATTCTGACTTTTGAAAAGCCATACCATCACGTTTGGCATTTTTCCTTTGTAAAATTATTTAATTGATCTGCAAAATTATATTGCTGATTCATTTTCGGTCTAAACTCACTTCCATCCGTTAGCTAGCTATGCAGGTAGTTTCCGTTTTTTTACGTGTGTTTTCAAATAGTTTATTTATCTCAAGAGGTAGAATTTTCTCAACACATTAATGAACATTTAATCCTTTACCTTATCTGGAAAAGTTCTAAATCACCAAATTTGAAGTTACACGGTTTGCACTGGATAGCAATGACTTTTTTATATATATACTTAGTACTTTAAATGGAATAAACCACCTCATTAGGGATTAAAAAAACAGCATATTCTCAACCTATATTTGACTCCCACTCATGATCCAAAACTAGCATATACCACGTGTCGCTTATGCTTAATATTAGGAGCCAAACAGTAAGCAACAGGACGATAACTGTCCTCAATACACCATGCAGACACAGATGCTTCCTGGATAGCTCCCACTGCTGTTGCAGCTCTCACTGAAAGTTACAATCTGCTATGCTGGAGACCAGGTTTAAGATACATTAAATGTGCTTTTTTTGTGTTACAGTCTACAGTATGGATTTGGCATGTACAGAAAGTCAGCGTGCTGTGGCGTTTATCTAATTGTGTTGAATAAGCTGCTTGTTACATGCATGCTGTGCTTATTTCCACTTTCTATTACACCTGTACAGCACTGTGAATGCACCTCAAGGCCATACAAAAGAAAATAATGAAAATGCCTTATCTCTTTACAACAAGCCCACATCACGGAGCTCCAAGTCCAAAATAAATCCATAACCTTGTACTGTAGTTGCCTTGTGTGTGACAATGGGTGTAAACATTTGAACATCATATTTTCCCTCTAAAAGCCTCACATGCTCACGAACACCTGATCAGACAAATAGCATCATCTGCAGAGTACTTTATGTGTTTGTGGGCCTACTGAAAGTGCCCCTGTATGTCTACATGCGGCATCTTGCCGTGTCTTGTTGAATGTTGCTGCTGCCAGAACCTTGCATGTGACTGATATAGCTGCATGTGTGCAGTCCGGTCTCACTGAGCAACTGAGCGGAAGAGCCAGGCAAACAGGACACCTGGGAGCCTATTAGCTGCTGTAGCCACATCATGCCGCACGTGCAGCCATGAGAAGGCAAGAGGGAAACACTGCATCAAAAAGGCAGGGTATCCCTGTGTTCCTGTGTGTGAGAGAGAGAGCGTGTGTGTAAGAATAGAAAGCAGGGCAGTGAGGGGCTACATGCAGCCAATCAATTCACCTGCACCATCAAGGGAGGGCGAAAACTGCAAACCCGGCTGTGTTATGGAGAGGGTTCCCTCTCTGGCTGATTTATGTAGCAATCTGCAGCCCCACATCACAGCCTGAGTGAATACAAGCCCGCTGCGTTCATTCAGAAATTATGGCAAGCTCTGAGGGCCAGTCTGCTACAAGCTATTCACATGCTCATTGCTGCTGCTGCTGCTGCTGCTGCTGCACTGTCACCACACTGTGCTCTGACTGGGAGGTTTTGGGGGATAGTGTGTTCAGGCCTGGCTGACATGCGTGTTAGGACGAGCTGCAGTGGTCACATCTCACCTTTAATGTTGTGTTTGGATAGCTCACGGGCACCTTATGGAAACTGCTGTTGGAAAGCACTGCCAGTCTGATTTCTTCGAAGATGGTGATGATATCATCCAAGAGGCAGCGCTTGTCCCTGTGGCTCAAGACGCAGAGGTGCGCGAACGTGTAATTGAATCCCTTGTAATTGACGCGAAAATCCAACACCTGCTTGTGAACCTGTAGGACCTGATCGGCCAGCTCCAGGATGTTCCCCCCGGACTTGGCCAGCAGGATCAGCCTGCCATATCTGCCCGGGGTGTGCAAATCCGAGTACAGCTTGTGCTTCGACTGGTCGATGGGAAACAGGCTGTTGGCGAGACTCCGCTCGATCTTGGCGAGGCTGTGAGTAGGGGCGACCAGCACCTCCAGGTCCGTCTCCGGCTTGAATCGGCTCAGCACGGTAGATCCGAAAATGATGGTGAGGACCGCGGGGACAGTGAGGAAAAAAACGGGGTGCCTGCTAACGAATAAGCCCAGCCAGTAGAACGAAGCCTTGAGCCATCTGTGTATCACTTGCCGCAGCATCCTCCACAAAATCCAGCTTGCAGATGCCCCGTCTCCTCCTATGAAGCACATGTGACATCAGACTCCGTTCTCCGGCTTAGTCCAATTCGTAAGAGAATTACACCGGGCTACAACATCACCACCATGCGCACACACACGCACGCACGCACGCACACACACACACACACACACACACACACACCTCAACACCTGGGGAAAAAACAGCACTGCAGCAATTCGCGGCAAGACGGATAGACACACACAGACAGGCCCACAGTCAGAAAATCATCGTGCATCAGCCTATCGAAACGAGTCCGTGTTGTCTGGTCTCAAGCCATTCCGCCTCTGTGTGATGGAAAAAGCCGTGAGTCTCCTTCGCTGCACCGGCTGCAGTAGCAGCGACGAGCCGCGGCGGTGTGAGGTGCATGTGCGCCTCCCGTCTGCCTCTACAGCTCACACCAGCGGTGGCGCCTGATTTATGTAGCCTACTTAACTGTAACCATGTGGCGGGGGGCGGGGGCGGGGGCGGGGGGTGATGATGATGGTGCTTGGTTATTTTGGGAACAGTGGAGGCAACAGGCATGATGATAGGCCTAGTTGTAAAATGTTCCTGCAGGTGGCTGAATGACCAAAAGCAAAGATGATACAATGCTGGAGTGCTGGCGTCATCATGAATGGGGAAAACCCACCTTGTGTTGTGTTTCACGCTGAGTGGTTTATACAGGCCAGGCAGGGTGCTGTGACAGGCAATAGCTACAGACTTCCCAGATTTCTTTTAAAAATAACTTGAACCTGTTTAAGTGGCTTGTCATTTGGTGAGTATTCCTCTCTCTCTCTCTCTCTCTCTCTCTCTCTCTCTCTCTCTCTCTCTCTCTCTCTCTCACACACACACACACCTCTTAAAACCCACGTCATCTTCTGTTAATCAAGTATATTGTTTTAAGTGGATGCTGGCCTTCAAGTAATGCTTCATCTTTCTGTCGCTTAATGAATCGAGCAGGTGCATGAGTATGGCTGTCTCCGGGCTATTTTGGACACACTGCCCTGACTTAATGTATTGCCAGTGTGAAAATGTTAAATAGTAGGTCATGATAATTGAATTATGTCCATTTGATGTTCACTCTGAGGGTCTTATGATAATACATTTCTTTTTATAAATTCATTTGACCTTGAGCAGTCTGTACAGTATAGGAGCATAGAAGCTTCAGCAACACAAGCATTGAGAACAACTAGTATTATTAATTCGCCCTGACTCATCTCAGTGGCTCTGATCCCGCCACCAGGGGCAGCACTTGGTACAGTGCTTAGTTCTTGACATGACCATGACATGGTTCACATCAACTTTAATATAACACTCCTCATTCAGTTGGAATGAATGCTTAAATCACTTTTACAGCCAATGTGTTTTCACCTTAAGGACCAACAACTCCTAGATATGACATGACAAAATGAATAATTTGTCAATGTCTTGAGGGCCATGTAAGCCCTCAAGATACGGTGGTCTCCCGCTTTCTATTCTGATGAACAGTTGACTTGTCCCAGGTATGTGGGAAGAGACAGAAGTAATCAATCTCAGGATCTTAAGACCACAGTGTAGATTGCTGATCAAGACTTTTATCTCTCAAATGAACCAATAAAGAATGAAATAACAGTGTAATTTTAAAAAAGTAAAGCATTTTATTATCTTTATTTATTTTAGTCTATCCTTATGAACTTCTACTCGGGAATGTAATATATTACTTCATTATGGAGTTTAACATCAACAACATAAGAGAGAGGGAGCCAGAGGAAGAGAGAGAGAAGCCCAACGCAATATCAACAGAGGAAAGAGAAACAGTAAAGGTAGCAGTGGTACAGACATGAATAAAAAAGATTAATAATAACAATAACAATATTAATGATAATAATAATGTGACTAAGAACGATAATTGTAGCAACAAGTGTTGAACAGGAACATGGGGGCAGCTGCAACCACAGATCCAGACCCCACAGCTCCTGATTCAGAAACACCTGCAGACAGGGATCGAAGAAGAGGAGAAGGATGAGAAAGCACAAAACTTTTGCAGAGGGAAAAAGACGAGTTAGTAACATGCATTAAAGGGATAAGAATCCATACAGATGGAGAGGGAGAGGAGGAGAAAAGAGCTAAGTGCATCATTGGAGATCCCCTGGCAGTCTAGGGTTATCTTCACATCATATCACAACCAGCTGATTTTATGTGGAGGACAGTCTCTTAGAACAGCACACACTGACAAGGTCAATGTGCGTCAGAACACCTATGTCTATAGTTTTCTGTGTAAGACCACACACCAGCATCATCTTGATGGTGTAGGTTTTCAGGATATGCAGTACTACTTTCCCAATTTCAGGACCTTCCCTGTACTGTATCTCAACTAATTTTTTTGTTTGGTAAATCTAGTGAGTGCTATGGGCCAATCGGTCCCTTAGTGGGGTAAAGGGGAAAGCTTGGGGCCCATGTCGCCAGACAGGAGGGCTAGGCCTTGGAAGCAAGCAATAATCGTGTTCATCCCAATATAATATAAGCAATAATAACCAAATATTATTTTGAACCAAAATACTCACTAACACTTATTAAAACAAAAAAATAAACATTATCTTGTTGCTTTTGTAAAAGTCTATTTCCTAATGAAAACCCCCTCTCCTTGATTTAAATGCACACGAAAACAATTTATTTAACGGCTGCAGCAGGATGTGTGGAATGTACTTGGGAGCAAATAAACATAAACAAAACATAATTCAAAGCGCTAAGTAGGCTTACTTTCATGTCGTAAAAGTACAAGTACAAGGCTTTAGTGTCAGTCAGTCCGTGTTGTAGGATGATATCAGTATACAACATTGTTTCCGCATCACCCAGACATACAAGTGACCTATAAAATAGTCCACAGGAATGGTGACATTTTCCAAAGGAAATGATTGGTCAGTAGGCGGTGCTTTTATAGCGTTGATGTCTTATTTCCAACATAACCTGCTCCAGTGCAGGTTAGCCAATAAGCATAAGTTACCATGACTGTGTACCAGGTAAGAAGTGAACCATCGGCGTAGGACTTAAAACGCATGGTTAAATCTGGTGACTTTTCTGATCTCATCGGAGTGTTGAATTCTGTTGACATTCTGCACATCAAGTGCAAAAGCTTGATGTAGGATGTTGAGGTGTAGCCAGATCTGAGTAAAGACGAGGGCACAGGAGTCTCTGATTTCCCGCTGCTGAGCTAGCCTGAGTCGTATTTCATCCATTATATTTTCCTGTTACCAGACATTAGCCAGGATTTAGCTCGGTAGTAGAACAGCCTTAGGTCTGACCTGGGTTAGCCTAGATCTCCACTCCCTTTCCTCTGTTCTTGGTTCGATCTCACCACTTGCAATGACTTTTAGGGTGCTTTCACACCTGGATTTGTTTTGTTCCAGAACAGATACTTTGTTCCGAATCAATTAAATACGTCACTTGTGTTCACACCACACTGTTGTAAACCGGTCAAAATCGCACACCCTTCAAGGGCTTTCCTTACGCCATTACGCGGGTGGACTTGGCGTTGCAAAGAGGTGAAATAGATGTTTGGTCGGAACAACACATTTGCCGGATGTTGCACACCACACACAAGAACACTGAAGTCTACAAGCAGGTCAGTGATAAAATGAAAGAGAGGGGTTGTGAACGC
>JAPMOB010027663.1:0-10942 GCA_029875015.1 Lepomis gibbosus | reverse complement strand
GATAGATAGATAGATAGATAGATAGATAGATAGATAGATAGATAGATAGATAGATAGATAGATAGATAGATGTGTGAGCACATACAGATCATGTCTTGTCTGCTACGTGCTGCGGCGATTCGCTGTAGAGCTGCTGTCAGAGGTCATCTCCATCATCTATATTAATAAGTCTTTATCATCTCCCAGCACTCTCTGCCAAACACACACCAGCCACAATCCAACACTGAACAACTCATCACCCCCCAATAACCCTGCAGCCCCCTGCACAGGGACCGGCTGAGCTGCAGTGAGCCAGCGCCTTACACCACCCACTGCCAAGGCAATTAAGAGTTTAACCTGGATGCAGCCCGGGGAATCCAGAGAGAGACTCCAGTCAAATAGAGCAAGGCTCCGCAGAAAGAGAGGCGAGAGGGAGGGAGGCAGAGAAAAGTCAGGTGAGGTATGTATGAAGAAAAGAAGAGAAAGAACGGATGGGAAGTGACAGGAGAGCAGAGGAAAAGAGGGAAGGAAACACATCTGAGTACACAGAATGGCAGAGGCTGATGGAGGCAGAGAGAGTGAATCTCAGCACAGTGTACACAGCCCTCTCCTCCACGAGAAGAAGGTCACCAGCTCTCTCTGAGGACTCCCTTAAATAAAGTCTCCTACCCTGCACTTTTCTGGGCAAACAACCTCCTCTGCTCTTTATTAACTAAATATGAGGGGACTTTGACCGGGGGACAAAAATTCAATATTTTTCCCCCACCAAATATTTAAACCAAGCAAATAAACAGACAAATAAATAGATCTCCTCTGCCAGGGGAGAGGGGGCCAGTTGGTCCCCTGGATGTAATTTGACGGCCCACTTACTTGGAGGGCCAGAGCCCAGTGCTACTCAGATACTCATTTGAAGAGCTGTCAATCAAGGGGGCAGCGGCGTTGGCTTTGGGGATGGGTGTGTGTGTGTGTTTGGGAAGGCAGGCCAGCAATTCATCCTCAAGGTTGGAGCAGATAAGGGGAGCATCTCTCCCGATGAATACATCACACCTTCCCGCTCCCCCTACTACCTTTTTTAAAGTATCCCGCCGCCCTCCTTATATGCATCCCTTAACACTTCTGCTGTGCATATGAAATCTTCTTGACAATGACAGATGCATTAAACATGACAGCCATGTAAGAGTCTGTCTATAATAAGTCTATCTATAATCCTGATATCCATACTGTCATTTTTGTATGTTGCTCTATTTTTTACACACACCGTCTAGTGTATGTTCTTCAGTTCTGGGAGATGCGGTCTCTCCTCTGTTGCTTTTCCTAAGGTTTGTTTCATTGGGGTTTTTTTCCTTATCAGAATCCAGGATTTAAGAGATAGATTGTTTTCTGCTAATCCTGTGCAACTGATTCAGATTTTTCAGATTTAAACTGTTCTGTGAAGGCCAAAAAACAGGGAAAATGCATTACACTACTACAGAAAGGAAGACAAGTTGACATATTTGTATTTCATTATCGCCTCAAGGTGGAATGCATCACTTGTGGGGTATTTACTCTTGCTTTGTTCTCCCTTCTCAAATCTTGTGACACTGTAAAAGAAGCTGTCCTCTCCAGAAAAACAACAACATTGGTCGTTTGTGCCAAAAGCAGGAACTTGGTGATGTGTTGCAGAGTAAAGTTACAGGGAAGAAGCTGAGAATGGTCATAAAAAGCGTCTGACTTCAAAACATCAATTAAATTTGGTTGCCTTTAACCATGGCCACAATCTTTCCTTAACCTGTTAGTTTAATTGCTTAAGTACCTGAGTCTTTTTCCCTTGTTTATCATATTCACTTGTGTTGACATTCAACAAGTAGCGATGGCTCACGAGACCTGTTTGAGTTCTTCTTCTCCTCCTTCTCCCCTTGTTCTACCTTTGTAAAAGGAAGTGATACTAGCCTAAGCCTTTTCTCTCTCCTGCAGGGTGCAGGGGGGCGAGAAGCTGGCGATATCAAAAAGTCCTTTCATCCATTTTAGATGAGATGCAGATGACTCAATTATGCTTGGCCTGACATCAAGACCACTTGGCAGAGAAGCTGCTAACGCTGGAAAACGATCCATTTAATCCCACTGATATGAATGGCAGGGCGCTAACAGGGATTGCAACTGCAAGGGAGTGAGACAGGTATGAGTCAAGATGCTTGAACGCCCCTCTAGAGAAACTGGGCTCAGTGTATGTGAAGTGTGGGAAAATAATTACAGAGGCCTTGGTAGTGGAGGAGAGATAGGATGGGAGAGAAAAAAGGAGGATTTAAAGATGCTATGTGCAGTATTTTAGTTTCACAAAATGAAGACCTCGACTTTAAAAAAGGGTTTTGTCGCCTTTTCCGGGTCATCGGATCAGACGAAATATTAAGGAACCTCCCTTTTGATTGGGCTGTAACAGAAGAAGGAATGGAGGCTTCGACCAGAGGTGTCCAGAAAGCCTCATATGAAGATTAAGTGTGAATGAGAGAAATGGGTCAGCTACTTCAAATTAGAAATGAGAGAGGGAGAAATGAAGAGATTGAGGTCCAGCAGGACAGATGATATTGGGGCTGCTGGTCACTAGAGCCAGGGCCTCAGCGGCGACCCACAAACATGCTCTACATTTGATCAGCAGCTGTTTGATCTGCAAGGCTTCTCCCCCCAAGACCCCTCTGCCCCCCCCGTAATACCAGAGCTGCTCAGTTGCCAGTATCAACAGTATCAACATCAAGACTTTACCATCAATTCAGTTTAACTTAATGCTAATACTAAGTGAACTCAGGGGCAGTAAGTATGTATGTGGTGATCAGCCTGCTAAGAGAGCAGACAGCTGGTTTGCAGGAGGAAATTCTTCATAATTTTAGAATAGTCAGCAGCTCAGGGACCCTGGGTTTGGTATGGCCAAGGCCTGAGAGGAGAGGAGATGATTAAGACTTTCAATATCAAATAAAGCAGAATTACATTAAATAAAAATGATTTAAAATAAAAAAAAAGTCATATTTTGTATGTAGCTCAGATGGTAGAAAAATGTTTAACATTAAAGAAAGATTTTGTCTTACATTTGTGTCAGAGCAGTCAGTGTAGATGCTGCCTAATATTTACACAGACGTGAAACTTCTGGTGTCTGCCTTTTTTATGACCTTTAGTGCAATTAACAGATGCAAAACATTGGGGCTGGTGTTGCTTCACATGTAGTCAATCAAGTCAGTGTTTTGTCGGTGCTGAGTGGTGTTTGTCTGTGTTGGTGACAAATGAGTGCAGCATGTCCCACTGCTGACAGGCGCCCCAGAGCTGCGATGCTATCTTCAGCTCTTCAGTTTGCTTCTACAATTACTACTGCCTCTCTGGCCCCAGGGCCTCCAACACCAGCCTGCACTCTGGAACCTGGGACACACATACACACACACACACACACACACACTCGGATACATTATACACATCTATTCATTTGTAAAAACAGGCTCAGAGAACTTTACACATGTACTTATTCTTGTAGACACAAAACACAAATTCTGTTGAGTGAATTGTACATGCACAGAAGAATACACCAAGCCTGGTCCAAAAAACAATTGCAGCTTATGAAATCTTCACTATATAACTATATCATAATTAAGGTTGAGGTTAGATTTTTTCCTTCCTAAATATAAAATGAAATTGTCATTCACTGACATTGATAGTCATTGTTCACCAAAATAACATAATAAATCTGTTATGTGTCTTCACCCTTCTTTACAAATTGGATATAAAACATTTTTACATTTGGATTCAGATCCATTTTATGTTTCATTAAACTGCACTACAATCAACCCCAGCCTAATAGCCACACACAGCAGTTGACTGGGATATGACCCCAAACCGATACCTTTCCCCACCACACACCTGGTTATTTTATCTCTCCCAGCACCTATTGTTGGCTGGCGGCTGACCCCGGTCAGAACAATGCATACCTGTAGCTCTCACCAGCGCTGTGTAATTGTCTCTTCAAGTGGGGCCCTTTTCCAGTCGGCCCCTGAGGGGAGAGGGCTTCACACTCATCCATCACTCAGTCACTCAGCCACTACAGGAAGTAGTTAACATGGGCGACCTCTGGGATGGCAGACCACTGCTGGTAGAGGTTGTGGAGTTTAGGTTTTGGAGAGACATACAGAACATTAGCCATCACTTCATCACTGGGATTGACATTATTCAATCAATCAATCCATCAATCAATCTGTCGTAGAAGCTGTTTGCTCTGGTAATCCAGTTGGCTCCTTTGAAGTTTAGAGAAAACAGAAAGCAAAAGCAGATGGCCAAAAAAAGAACAGATGTAATGTTTAATGTAGTTATAATGTTTACCATGTTAAGTTTAGTGTGTTAACATGCTAAGATTTGCTAAGTAGCACCCAACACAAAGTACAGGTGAGGCCTTATGGGAATGTTATTAGTTTTGCACGTATTCAGTGGGGGGCATGAATGTATGTACATGATGTCATGGCAATCAGTCCTATGGGTGTTGAGACATTTCAACTAACTAACTGCAAAGGTGAATCTCATGGTGGCACAATAAGGATGAATCATCTGGGAACCAAGAATGTCTGCACAAAGTGCTTTGCCAGTCTGATCTAGAAGATGTAGTGATATTTCACTTGATAAGTAAATGCTTTGACGTGCTGGACGCGCTAGAGGAAAAGCCAGGGGATCATCAAAGCCATTAGGATTCATCTCCTGGAGCTCATGAATGTCAAAACAAAATTTCATAGCAATCCATCTGATACTTGGACCAAAGTGGTGGACAGACTAGCCGACAGACAACATTGGCATGCCACTGCAAGTGACTAAAATTACAATAACAGAAAAACAATGAAAAAAGCTCCAATTAATTCAATAAAAATGTAATACATTTAAATTGGATGAATTTAGTTTGTAGTAGGTAGTTTGATAGTGATGGGAAACCTGTTCTACTTTTGAAGATTTGAGAGGATGTGGAAAGAAAAAAGCACTGTGCTAGACATGGTCCAATATGTTTTTCTAACATTTATTTGCTTTTGTTATATTCTTCGTGGAAAACCAAATGTTTACCTTGCAGGGGAATACCATACCATATTATATTGTATGCCATTTATAGATCCCTGTGAATGTCACTGGCACGATGATTTGCACTGATACAGTAAATGTGAGCCTTCTGCCACCCACATTAACTTCATTAAAATATTATTTTCAGGCCTACTGTGCATGTAAGCACTATTTGGCCTTGGTCTGGTTTGGATAAACTTGAGTTAATTTTTTTGCCAGTGAGCTACACCACCAAAAACAAAAAAAGCGATGTGTCTACTGCTGTGCTAAGCTACTAGAACAGGCTACTTCAGAGAAGACAGTAGGAGAGTAAAAAGACATGGTTTGGTCAGGTTTAAGGTCAGATCAAAAATATTAGAAAAAATACATTCAATCAAACTGAAACAAACACGTTCAACTAATTGTTTGTACCTGTCATTTGGATTTTATCCGCTAAGAATTAAAAAAGAAATAATGGACAAAAGCACACAAAGAACAGAGCGACGCACGTTGTTGGATAAAACACTTTTTTATTTACTGCCATTCCTATTGCTTCAGACAGACAAGCTGTGGCGCAGGGAGCACAGAGTGATTCAAACAAGTCAACGCTACTGCCGATCTACAAACAAATCTCTCTGACAACAACAAACAACGGAGGCGCAGCAAAAAAAAAGAAGCAAGAAAAACAGCGTTTGGCAACCATTAACATCTTGGAAAAAACTTCAGAAGTAAAAAAAGGAGTGCATTCTGCATTTTTAATAGTAAACAGCATCTCTACTTCATCATGAACTAGATAGAGAAAGGAATCAAACGAGGAGGGCTGCTACACTGCTTTGACGTCGGCCCCCTTTTCCACCCTTTTTAGCTTTTTTGAAAGTGGATTTTGTCAGAAGCGCCGGATCTTACTCTCGCTCTCTCGGATGGCCTGCAGCATTACAGGGGAATGTGGTGCTCTACACACTTTAAGAGTAATTAAAAGCGATTGAACAGCTGTAATTATGAGAAACGGCGGTTGTGTTCCAGGTCATTCTATCAGTGCTGCCTTTCATCAGAGCAGAGGCAGAGGGGCCCCGCTGCTAGTCTCTGTTTCTCCATATGCATATCTTCAAGAACAAACAACTGGCAGGCTGCCTACAGGCTCACACACACTATCACATTCATACACGCGCGCCTTCACATAGACATGTGGGAGCGTGAACGTGCACATGCACAAAACGCACAGGCCAAAGACTGATCACATGTATACTCACACGGCTAAATGTACACATACAAGCACAAACATACACATAGTCACACATCAGTATGGCACAAGCACACCATTGCAGAGTAAACACTAAACAGCACATTCTTCATGTTCTCCATTGGGTGACATTCACAACTTTCTTATCGTAATCTTTCTTTGGTCTCTTCGGGCTCATTCTACCGTTGAACACAATAAAAGGGATTACTATACACAAGTAAAGAATGCAATACCATGTGAGCAAAGTGAGTTTTTTTAACCATTCTATACTGTATTATAACACTGTGTGACAAATAGAAAGCATATATGTATGTACTGTACTGTGACTACTGAGAATGAGTCAATCCATTGATAAAAGCATGTCAGGGTTACATGAGATTAAGTAACAGAATACACAGAAATAATAAATAGTTACACAATGTATGCTAACACTGAAATGCAGGTTCCACTTATGTTTCGTTAAAACGTTGTGACACTAGTAGCTTGTCGCTAAGCTTGCGTTGTTAGCATGTTACCAAAGCACTATTCCGATTCTATTGTGGTGGTCTGGTTTCCTTCACGCCAGCTCCAAACTGGGGTGGCTGGGGTGCCAGGGTCAGCTGGGGAAGGGGAGGGTGGATTAGGGGGAGATGCAGATGCCCCAATCAAAAAGAACTCAATCTTGATGGGATCAAAATGGAGGTGTATTCAGTGGTCTGTCCCCTCAGCTGATGCGGGGGCCATTCAGAAAAGCTGGTGGGTTTTTCTTGTCTTTCCCTCTGACTTCCTCCATCAATCCCTCACATCCTGTTTTAAAAAAAACGAAAAGGGTAAAAATAGGCAATGATCTCAATGTATCTTATTTTTATCAAATGTTATGACTGAACATAAGGCCTCCTGGGAAGTAAATTTAATGTTCAGATGTAAGCGTAAGCTTAATAAAGATCAGAAAATGTCATTTGAGTTTGTATTGGTTATTAACAGTTTTGCTGTGTGACAACAAGTGGTTGAAACGCCTTAATGGAGGTCTAGACAGACCCAGGATACACATTGTAGTTTCGACTGACTACAAGGAAGACAACATTTGTCTAACTTCAAGACTAAATGTAATGTATTGGATAAACCAAATACCAACACTACCAAATTAATATATATCTAGTATAAGAGTCTGTGACAGGACTTGCTAAGCAATTAGATAGTGTGTATGTAAAGTATGGGTGACAGCAGGTGTGTGTGTGTGTGTGTGTGTTTTCTGTGTATCTGTACATGAATAGTTAAGGCCAGTTTTATCTCTTTTGGAGCCCTGAACAGACTTTGAGCAGCTCCTAAAGCTAAAAAGGTGATATGAATAAGTGGTTGACAGAGTCATTCGCAGAAATTTATTTATTTATTTTTCATGTTGCTTTAGGGGCCCCACAGTGTCCGCAGCAATATGCCTTGGTCCTGTGCTTCAGAATCTGTCACTTGGCATGCACAACATGACATTTCTTTTTTGACTCTTCACACATTGGTCTGTGTGAATATGCATGAGAAAAAAAGACATTCAATAATAAAATACGTAATGAATAAACAACTTAACCACCTGTTGATGAACACATGCCGCATGAGCTATATATGTATACAACGTGTACATAAGCAAATTTCCACACTTCAACATCTTGGGCCCACCTCCAGAGCAGTGACTCCACTCTGTTGATGATGTCAGCCAGATCAAAGGGCAGTGGCATGCTGGGGTCATCCACACCCCAGAAGGGCCGGTCCACTGGGGCCTCTTCAGGGGGTAATGTCTGGGCCAGACTTGAGTGGCACCTGAGGCGACAGGACACAGGAAACAAGCACACCCATTAACTCCTCCCTCCCATCAAAACCAACTGGTAGACACTCATCAGCATTAGAACACGCGTCTCAGGTCGCTCATAAAAACCTTCCACAAGTGCCTTAATTTTTTGAGATGTGGGCACTGCTGTCCTAGGAACATCTGGTAAGAACTGCTATAACAAGGCAAATCCATATGAAGCTAATATTTTGGAAAACATACATAGAATATTTGAAGGAGTTGTTTCCTCAAACTGCAACTGTGGAGGGTGATGAAAAAAAATCTGATTCTAATCTTTAGTCAATGATGATAGGGGTGTGTATGTGTGTGTGTGTGTGTTAACTCATCTCTAAACACACCGTGGGTGTGTGTTTGACCAGGGGGCAGTCGGCTTGTGCGTTTCCTCACCTTTTTATGACTCCTAATAACACTGGGCCAAATTAAAACCTGCAGGATATGAGAGGCTAAGTGTGTCTGTATTTACAAAGTAGACTGGAAGAGATTTAAATGTATTTGTACAAATGCTTTAGACAAAAAAAAACTTTCCTTTACATGTTGTTAATGATATCTAACTTACTGATCTTTATGTGACTAGTACTTCTTTCCTTTGGCATTGCTGTTTTAAAACCTTTGAGACAGTGACGTTCCTTGAGCTAAATGGAGCTAGGAGAGTGGGAGAAAGTGATGTGTCAGTAACGTGTTTCTAAAGCCATAAATGGCAGCAACAGTATCAAGCTGATGAGAAACCAGGATATCATGTATCGTGATTAATGCCCCATTCATCTTACACACTCAGCAGGATGCTTTCACAAATACATCACTCTCTGTTGTCGCAATCACGACAGAGCAGTGAGAAATCCAGCCTTTTTGTGTCTGTGTGAGTTTTATATCATTAATAATCTGGGGTTAGTTGTCATTTCTACAGTGTCTGGAACCCCCATGGACTTTAGCCACATCTTTTGTCAGACCAGTGTAAATATTTACTGTGGTGACTTGGTGTTGCTCTCTGCTGTCATTGTAAATCTGCCCTCCCTCTGCCTCTTGACAGATGAGGGTGACCCCTGGCCTTGAGGTGCAAGCGGGAGGGGTGGAGGATGGTATTTGTATGTTGTGTATGTAGTGTGTGTGTGCGCTTGTGAGTTGTGGGCTAAGCATTTCCTTCTAGAGCCACAAGTCCAGTTATACTCCCCGCTCAGTCATCATGCCAGGGTCTGTCGTATCATATCCCTGTATCCCATCCACAGCCTAAAAAACCTCAAACAACCCCCTCACACATACACTCACACAACCACCACCACCTTGTGGCCACCGACTAACGGAGGGGATGGAGAGGACATAGAGAGCTGAAGAGAAGGATATGGGGGTCGGTTATGGATGAGATGAGGGGATGTTAAAGATGTCAGGGGACAGCCGGGGGCTGCCACAATTTGTGGTTATATATTTTCACCGGAGCCACTTAATGTTCGACTGGCTCTCGGCCTAAGTGCTGCATTTTGGTGCGGTTAGCCCTTTAAAGAGCTGCTGCATTACGGTGGTGAGGAGCAGCATTAACATCCACTGTTCCAATATATCTTCTGTGCTCTGGATCAGGGCCTGATAATAGCATCTGTTAACATGCACTAAGTACCATTATGTAGCACATCACTTCATAAATAATACGATTAGGCGACCTTGGGGCTTTGCGACGAGCCGTGTGTTTAAATGTTCTCATCATTTATTTAGGGTGCGAATTAAAGGAAGCGCCACTTCAGAGAAGGAGGAGGAGGACATGGCTGGCATACATATCTACAGAGAGGGAGAGAGAGAGAGAGAGAGAGAGAGAGTGTAAACTGACCCAGACAGCACACACTGTGTGGTTCTGCTGACATCAGCTTGAGGACACTGTGGGCCAAAAGAACCCAGGCCTTTGATTTAGTCTATTAAGTATTCATGCAGTATAGCTATGAGAGAAAACATTTGCCTCTTTTCTGCTGCTGTGACACATACTGAATAGCTACATACCGTAAAAACTTGACCAGCCATCTTCAACAGAGCTGCTGCATTTATCTGACAAGGGATCTTGCAACATTAGCTTGCAAATAGAAGGCTCCTGGTTTACGAGCGATATAAAAGATATCAAGACTGGAAGACTATCAAAGATAATATAGTGTAGGTAATTCAGCACACACTTTTACACAATCTGCTACTGTTTACAGAGTACCGTCCCTTGACTGCTAAAATGGAACCAAACAAAAAGTCAATATCAAGCGAGGTGCCTTAAGCTCTCCAGGGCTCTGGCTAAAAAATCAGTGTAAGCCACAGTGGCGTACAAACAAGGCTCACCAAAAGACTTTCCCATGGCAGAACAGCCCACCTTAAAGTTAAGGTCAAAGACAAAGAGGTGTGTGTTGGTGTGTGTTGTGGAGGGAGAGAATGTGTTTGTGAGTCCAGGCTGTTCCAATGGATTAACCCCAGACAGATATGGGCCTAACTATCCCATCTGGCGCTCGGTCAAGAGAGATTGGCAACACAATCACTCATTTCAATTTGCCCTGAAACCTTATAGCCTGGCAGGCCCCCGCTCAAATGGTATGCTAATGTGAAAGGTATCTAGGATTCTATCGCCTCTATTCCACAGAGGCCTTTCCCTCCGTGCAGCACAGTGCACTTGAACTGCGGCTGGGGCGGGAGCTCCACAGCCCACGCTGCAATCAGGGCCGGAGCCCCCTTTGCGCTCAAACTAACCACTTTAGCTAAAGTGAGTGTTAATTATGGACAGGCAAAGCAGTCAATAAAAGGTTAATGTAAAAGTCAAAGGATAAATTCCTTTAAGCATTGCATCATTCCACCATCTCCAACACACTGCTCGCAGGTCTCCTAATCAATACGTTTTACTGTAATGCGCTCTCCATCGATCCCTG
>JAPMOB010027632.1:0-22352 GCA_029875015.1 Lepomis gibbosus | reverse complement strand
GCCTCGGGATCCCCCAGTCAGAGCTGGCTAATGTGGCTCGGGAAAGGGAAGTTTGGGGTCCCCTGCTGGAGCTGCTGCCCTCGCGACCCGACGCCGGATAAGCGGTTGAAGATGGATGGATGGATGGATGGATGTAGCGAACATAAAAGCAGACTATGAAACAGTCTGTGGGATCTACTACAGATGGTGATGTCATTTTCAAAGAGAGCTGATTGGTCAGTAGGCGGCGTTTTTTAGAGTTGATCTCTTATCTGGAACATAACCTGCTCCGGAGTTACCATGGCGATCTACGAAGTGAACCACCGTCCTGGTACAGAAAACCCAGAGTTAACCCCGAAGTTATCTGGATAAGCTCAAATCCTGCTTCGTGGTACAGGCCCCGGTTCTGCTCCACCCTATACCTTCCTCTTATGCTCTAAGATGCTGTTTAAAGTCAACTATATTTCATTACTATTTTGTATTTTATGGGTTTTTTTTGGATTTTGGGATAATGCTTAATCATTATAATTGTGTCCTTAGTAAATCAGTAATTGTGTTAAATAATTGTGATCTCAATTATGAAAAAAATATTCGTAACTCTGATTTTTGCCATATTTGAGCAGCCCTAGCACTCTCAGTACATACTGAGAAACCTATGAGAACATTATATATAATGTTCTGTACAGTGATGCAAAGGTGGAGTTAAACTAATGTTTTAGAAATGGATACCGCAAAAGTGTGGTTGCAGCATCACACCAATAATTTGGGGAGTGAAAATGTTTATCACAATGTGATACTCCATATTATCTACCAGTGCCTAAATGGGTCTCTCACATTATCTCAGCTAAATCAATACTCATCAGGGCCAGCAGGGTCTGCTGAATTACTAAAAGGGCCCATGTTTTCCGGCAGGTACATTTGGCACAGGTAACTGCTGAGCAGTTAAACCCTCCCTTTAAATACTTGACTTAACAAGATTAAACATGGGTTCTGCCTTGTGGCTGTGCACTGATTATTGAGTAAAACTGCAATATCAGTGACATCACTCACAATCCTATGAACTGCGACAATTACAGACTCTGGTCCACATAAGCCCAGCTCTTTTCTTCGTGTTTTCTTACCATGCTGTACCCCTGGTCTTTATCTTCATATCTGCATTTCCACCATGCACACGCTGACCTATTTACAGTCTAACCTGACCACTATCTGATGCAGGATACAGAATGAGAGATTAGTATCAGAACCACCGTTCCACACACCACATGACTAACATCATCCTCAGCCGCCATTCTTTTTCCTTCCTGTCTATTAATTAAGATTGTAGATGTGATAATATATTTAATATGCACAGGACCTCTCATCTGAGAATATCGCGTTGCAGCGAAGAGGGAGAAAGAGGCAAGCTTCCCTTCACCAGTAACTGCCTACACGGGCACTCAAGCTTTCATCATTGAAAACCCCAAAATGTAAGGTGTTGAATTTAACAGTTCATTCAGAGGCTACATATTCATACAGTGTGAACTTGTTTTTTATAAATGCTAAGTTGTCAGCATACATCTAATACAGAACTATCACAGAATCATATGCCATAGAAATGAACGGCATACAGTAGATGCAGTATACAGATTTTATATAAGACTTCACATGATCCGGCAGTGTGTGATGTAGCACTTCGTAGGGTTAACATTTTCAAAAAATGTGAGGCATAATCCTGTGTGTGATGAAAATGCTTTGGACATTAATATGGATCAGAGCGGATCTACAGTGAAAACTCATCGCCCACGCCCATGGAGTGAGTCAGTCTGGGGAGAGTGTTTCTCAGCAAGAAGTGAAATGGCAGGTTAAATCTCCAGGTCGTCGCTCCTCTCTTTGATGTCAGGACAGAGATAGAGTATAATCACAGTGTACAGCATAAAAAAGACCCAGCAAATTGCAGTTTCTTCTCAATATGTTATGATTCTGTCACTGATTAATTGCTGGGTGCATTTGAAATAGCTTTAACTTTATCATGACCTGAGTAAGAAAGTACAGTCCTGTCAACTACACTTTAATGCAACTCTCTGAGTTAATCCAGAAAATGAGCACCATCTCAATGACATTTTTCCCTCATTTACTGGTGTGAATTCCTCTTGAGGATTAGGTAACTCTAAGCACAAGTGCAACCTAGCTCTACCTTGCTCTTTATTCAATTAAAAATAAATTGCTCCATGTGAACATATTGGTAAAACTATTTCCCATTTAAATTTGAACTTAAACTGTTTAATGTTAAGTTCTCCATATTTTATCGAAACTGAGACATAGCAGGACATTTTGTCAATAGTCTCTGTGACTCACCCAAAGATGAAATTGAATGCTGCTATTAGACTGGCAATTTACTATAATAGCCTATAAGTGGAATAAAAAAAATGAAACACTGAATAAGCCATTCTCCTACCAGAGTAGCCATTTTGGTAAGAAAGAGTTCTGTGTACTTCTTAAAGCTATATGCAGCTGAATCAGGTGCTTCTCGGTTGGAGGACAGCAAACTCCCAAGGCAAAAACAGAGACAGAAGCACAGTGATTGATTTGCAGCCTTTAATTGTGCAAACGTTTCGGCACTAGTTTTCCTTTAACAGCGTCAAAAAGGACGAAGACATGAGGCAATCAACATTCATTGTCATTTCAGTGAAGTAAGGTGCCACCCACAGGTTGGCAGAATGTATTTCTTTGTATGTAAAGTGGTTATTTTAGTTCTCTCACAGAGTTCTGGGCTAGATCGCGTTAACTGGAAATTTACTTTAGCCTTATGTAACATATATGCAAACCATGCATTTTTAGTGTTAATGGCAGCTGAGTGTTAATGATTGTACCCCCTGGTTGATCCCCTCTTGCAGAAGGCTTACATGTGCAGTATAGAGAGCCTAAGTCACTTCCTTCCACTTCCGGCCCATGGGACCTTATTGCGGAAAAAATATGTGCGGTAGTCCACGACTCGAGACAACTTATTTTTGATCCAGTTTGAACTGTGCCCTGAAATACACATGATGATGTTTGTCAATTTAAAAGATAATTTTTTCCGTCAAGAAAGTTGCAGTTTGTCGTAAATTAGTAAAGTTACATTTAGTTTTGTGTGAAAACCGTTCAATGAAGTACATCTCTTGTCTCGCACAATATATCAACATGTTAACGTGGTAATGCTGGCTAACGTTTATCGCTTGGTTGCTACTAGCTGTGTTCCCCACAGAAATATATCTCACCTGATGTGTTAAATCTAATGACTCTTAGTCCTTTAATCACATCATCCTCTCATGTTAGTTCTTTGACGTTAGCTTCAGTCATTGAGAGAAAAAGTTACGACGTCACATATGTGTCTTTTGGATATGTGGTCTTTTTAATTATGTGTTTTCACAATCTTCAACAATTTTACATAAAACTGCGTCTTTCTTAAGTTTGAAATGTATATTTTGAATTGACCATGATCATATGGATAATTCAAAGCACAATTTAAACGAGATCAAAAAATTTGTTGTCTCTTGCCATTGACTACCATACATATTTTTTCTGAAGTAGGGTCCCATGGTTAGGCTCTCTACATAGTCTCAGAGAAATATATAAAATAGGGTGGCAGAAATATTTTAGCATTATGGCTAAAATTATAAATATTTTTACTTCCTGTTTAATATATTACTTTTTAATGTAAATATGAATATTAGTGAATATAGATCATGATGTTAAAGGTCTAGTTTTGTATTAAATTAGGAAATACAACCCTAATGCAATAGTTCCTCAAGACTGGATGTGTAATGTTTGAGTGCTGTGAGAAGAGGACAGTGATTCGGTGTGTTCCTGGTTGGAATATCTGTGGTTGAAGAGTCTTAGTGGAATAATAATTACATTAAAGCAATGCAGCCTGCCATTGATATTTCAGGGGAAGTGTTGAGAGAATACAGTATGTCTAAAGGAACAGATTTGCTATTATGGCCCCTGACATTTAGTTAGCCACTAATCATTGTCATTTGTGTATGTGTGTGTGTGTGTGTGTGTCTGAATGTGAGTTTGTGAATCCCTCTCTTAGCCCTCAACATTTCTGTGCTCTGTTACGTGTTTGCATGTGCATGTAGCATTATTTTCATGCACGTGTGTGTATGTGATTGTGTGTTTGTGCACATGCACTGATGTGAGTCCTCATCACAGAAATAGCTGATATTAGCTACGGTTAATTAAAATGAGTAAGGACAAAGGTCAGCCACTCAGCTCTCACGTCTCTCTTCCCTAGAGAGGGAATAGATGCAACAGAAGTGGAGAGCATTTTTATTTGGAAGCTTGGGATGGTCTTCACAGGTGAAACAACATGAAGGTGAACTTGCACACTGTCACCACTGCATATTGATTCTACCATATTTGCTTTAACCTGAGATAGCTCAAAATGTTACAGATTTCTTAATCACAGATTCAGAGTGATCAATTATGGAAAGCTTGATTGCTCTCTGCATGGCCTACTTTATTCACAGAGAATAGCAGAGGGATGTTTTTTGTACTCTTTGTACTTTGAAATGTGTGTTTACAATTGTACATGAGCTGCAGGTTGGAGTAATGCGGTTGTTCCAAAGCAGATATAGACTCACTCTCTGAGAATTATCTTGGACGCTGTTCCACTTCAATTATCCTTCCGTTTCCAAAGTATTCTCTACATGCCTGTACTTATGGATAACATAACAGTCATGGTGCACAAAAATCAGACACTGAAATTCACATGTCAGAGGTTGCACTCTTCTTGAGCAGCTAGGGGTTAAGTGTCTTGCTCAGGGACACACTGGTGGATGTGTCATAGTGGAGAATTGAACCTAGTTCTCTCACACCAAAGGCATGTGTCTTATCCACTGCTCCATCACCACCAATAGTCGTAAATCCAGAGTTTTTTAATTGCGATGATAGTCAAGTAATTACACCAATGGCCCATGCTACATTACAGGTGTCAGCATACACAGATGGCTAATAACTGGTTAAGTTTTACAACGTAGAAAATAATTTTCTACAATGTAGAACCTTATTAGTCGGTAATTTCATTTAAAACAATCATTTGAGAATCATGAATTTTTGTAACTTACTAAATAGTGGCTTTATTTATCACCTGCCGTTTATTAAACAGACTATTACGAGGCTTCCAGTGTTGCCCGTTTTGTCATTTTGCTTGATCTTGAGATTTTGTCACTTTGGCACCTTCTTATTCCCACCTACAACGCTTTGATTGGTCTTTTTTTTCAACAGGGGAAACAGCAGTCGATGAGCACAACACCAGACCTTGAATCGTTTTAAGATGTGACTGCAATTCAGAGGCAAATGCCGCTACTCACCACACTTGCTCACTCTTTTTTGACAGAAACAGTAGTTCTCAGTCGCTAATTACTTCAAATCACTGTGCTGTTTGATTGTTTTTCTTTATCTCTTTGATAAAACGCAATACATTAAACACTGTAATGTAACAACACCCCAAGTGACCAAGGTTATTATAGTTTTAGATTTTTTAAAAAGTTTTTTAATTTTAACAGTGTCTAAATAAATACTACAAATAAGTCAAGCACATGCAATCTACAGTATAATTTCTTACCCACATACAGAAACCTATATACAGAACCCTAAGAGCTAAACTACCCTAATCCTATTACTCAGTGGTCCCAAGAAAATAATTATAGCAGTCTCTAGCTCTGTCATTCTTGGCTAATAGGTGAAATACAATACATGGAGGTGAAAAAAGTTAATGGACAGCTAAGAAATTGGAAGATAGTGTAGGCCCCCCATGGAGGTCCCCTTGGAGCAACAAACAGGTCCCAAGCACTCTGAAGACAAGTATGACTGGAAAGGAGTTAAATTAAAATTTAAACCTTTATTAATCAAAACATCTGTATTAAAACAAAACAGAATCACAAAAAGACAGGTTGGCTGGGATTTCAATGACCCCATAAAACACACACTAGCTGACTAGCAGTCGATATAATGACCAGCAGACACGTTTAACCCAGGGCAAGGGGAGCTCACAATTGATGGGCAACGGGCAAGTTTATCCCACACACAGGATGAGCACTAAGCCAGACCCTCAGAACAGAACAGAAAAACAAGGTAAAGAAAGCCACCAAGACAGTGACTCACTGCCTGAGAAGGAAAGATAATAGAAAACATGTTTGAAACCTACCAACTACGTAGCTGATCCCTACCTGGGTCTCCCCCACTAAGTTAGCCTACACCTAACGTTACATGGGGCTCTCCTCGTAACAGCGGTCGGCACCTGCTTCGCTGCGGACAGACGCCGCCCTGACTCCAGGCTCTCTTGACGGACACGCAGCGTGCCAGCTCTTCATATGGAGGACAAAGGCATAACACACCCACGGCTCACCAACAGGTGCTTATTGGCTAATCACCACATGCTCTGCTGAACTGCCAGTCTGGCCCATAGGTCCGGCCAGGCCAACTGCCCCGCAGTGTCAGTTCCCCCGGCTTCATATCCACTCCAAATGTAGGCTTATTATGTCCTATAAAATAAATGAATGAAAACTAAGGAAATTCACTTTCTTTTTAGTTTTGCAAACCTACAATGCAGTTTTAGTTATTGTTTTTTTGTAAGCTTCTTTTTTTTCTTTGGTTAATGACAATGTTTTTTTTAATCAATAATAACCTTGCAAGTGACACCAAACTAGTGAAATGCACAAACTTCTCTTTTTTACACAGTGATCCATTATTGTTGTAGTCATATTTATATGATGCTGTTTCTCCACTCTGTCCAAATTGGCCCTCATCCAGCTTTGCTGGTTTCTTGCCTCTACTTTAGGGGTGGGCGATATGGTCAAAATCTTCTGTAACAGTATATGCTATTTTATATATAATATACATTTTATTAGTCATGTTTTAAAAGTCTAAGAATCAAGGTGTGTGTGGGTGTCAGTCAACTGAAAACCGAATTGAAAAGTGTCAGTGAAATTCGTAAGTGCTGGCGAAGGCGAGTGGTCAAAAAGCAGCCCCCTAAGATGATTTATGTTGAATGTATGCCACTCAAAATTGAGAGAGAGAACAATCTAAATTCAGACTTTTCATCCACCAGTGGTGTTAGGCCACGGCTTTTGTGGTGCTAAACAGTTGGTTCTCAGAGGTGTAAATCACAACAGCGACATGGGTTCTCTCACTTCTATGTGGAGCCAAGCAAGGCCCTCTAGGCAGTGTTTATCATACAATGCAACCTTCAACAACAGTGCAACTGCTGTGAAAACACATTTGCTGCGGGTGAAGCATTGGCAGGCATCTCAGAGATACACTGGCCTTAATTGGGCAGATAAATATCACAGGCTGCGCTCCCTGGCCCTACAGCACTGTTGCATACATCACCCTGAATGCAGACTGACCACCAGCAGTGGGGAGCCGCTCGCCTGTCTCATCCCTAAAATTCATCTGCTGCCCAATGTGCAATTAAAGAGCAGTGAGCGATTTCCTCCATCAGTCTGCTTCCTTGACTTGTAGCAGTATTACGACCCACTTGCAGAAGCCCTTCTGCTTTGTCAGGCAACAAAGTGATCATCTTTATTTATAGGCTGGCGTGGGAGAGGATGTATAGTCAAACACACAAAAAACAGACACAAAAAAAGAATGATCAGAATCACTGATGTTCTGTACGAACTTCTTTATTAAACAATCGGCACTCTGGAGTAACACTGTAAATAAATAGCAAGAACTGACTCTGTAAAGTACAAGCTCAGGGTTTTTAATAATGAGCAATTTATTGAATAGTCATGACTTTGGCCTTTCCCAAAGCTCTCAGTGGGTACAAATCGCCCTGTATTACCTACGTGTTGTTGAGTCCAAAATCTTCTCCTACCAGCCCGCGGGGCGGATTGTGAAGAAAAGCAGTCGATAGTGGGCACTGTCAGAGGATGTGGCAGCTGACACACACAGACTGCAATACACATGCTGTATGCACACACAGTGTGGGTGTGCACAAATGCCCATACCACACACATGCATACACACACACGCTCTGAGAATAATCACTAATCCCCTTCAGCACTTGAACCTTGAATTGTTTGGCAGCCGGTGCTATTTATCATGTACTTATATGACTCACCAATGAGAGAAATAAATCAGGACAGGGAGAGACAGAGACAAACAATGCATGAATGTGTTCACAACGTCATTTCACAAAAGGTCTTTGTTCACCGACAATTCAACACTCTTCCGGAAAATTCAGGCTTCTTCTCTACCGGATGGCCCAATCAGAGAAACAGATTAATATTTCAAGGTAATGGCTTAATGTCATTACAAATAGATGAACAAAGACGGGGCATTGCACATTGCTCTGATGATGATGGGTCCTCGTGAAGCCCAAACTAGGATATTTTAGAAGCCACTCGTCATAACTCGTCATCAAGGCCACTTTAAGAAGTATGACACTCAACAGTTTCTGTCCCCAAAAAGTCTTTCTACATTAACTTTTCAATAAAACTACATGTCTGGAAATGCATGTGCAAGTTGTTTTTTATATGGATGATCAACTGTCTAAGATGGATTAGGCTATAGCTAAAAATGTCCAAATATACTGCCTTGTTCCGGAGTCGGACTATGATTAAATTTATCGGCTGTGTTTTTTCGGTCTTGAATTTTGATAGATAACAATAGCATTTGAACCTGACTACGGTGACACCAAAAGCCTTTGATCTGTCTTGACTCAGTACATATTCGGAGTATGACAAACTGATGAGTAGGGAGCCAACCACCCGCTGAGCCAAGCTCCTTCCCATTCTGTGACTGGGTGTGTTGTGTGTCTGCTAGCTGCCAACTGCTCTCTCCCCATTAATCACGACCCGAGTTCTAAAGTTTGAACTTTGACCTTTAGCGCTGCATCAAGGCCCAGTGACAGATGGAGACAGAGCTTGTGTCCTTACATCAGCTCATCCATTTCATACACACACACACAGAAACTCTCCTCACATGGGCTGAGAGCTGAGGATCACCCATAGCAACGGTCGTTTGGTCACCGGCTGATATTTCGTTGTTGGAAGGCAACGTGTGCCCTCTGACAGTCTCAGTGTTTCATTTTGACAATAAACTATTTGAAATAAGCCTTGTGCGTGGCAGTGCAAAAGACACTTTGTAGCCATGCAGCTAATTGAAAAACTAGTGATCATCCTTGAGAGCGAAAGCCGAGTGGCCCATGCAGAGACATTTTGTTTATCATAAGCAAGATGCTGAGGCTGAAAGACACTGATTAGCATGAATAAATTAGAAACTATTTCAATAAGTGGGTGATAGCTTATCTTTGAATTACATGCCCAGTGCAGCTCTCCCATTCAAGATTAATTACCTCTCACAAGGTGTTTCGAAAAGTTCATTTTCATCAATTGATTTCCCTTAATTCATGAATTCCCCAGAACTGCATGAAATTGGTAACAAGCTCTCCATAATCACGCTTTCTGCATCGTTAACCTCATTGGCAATTACTCATCATATGTATCGGTTGTGACATTTGCGGAAGCATGTTATTTTTGCACCATTAGGTCATGACAGGAATATTATTATAAACTAATGGTTAATTACAAGTTGAACAAAAATGGTGTTCATAGTTTCCTCAAATTTCTGCAAGGAGCAAAACTTGTGTCCAGCATGTTCAATAGTGAAATATATCTTAATAATATATTTTATCATCATATTATCAGAATTACTTACAGACAGTGAGTATGGCCATTATAGACATAAAAAGCCTAAACCTACACACTTTAAATTATGATGATGTTATTTGGCTTTTACACCAAATAACCAAGAACTTCTGAGAAAACTGTTTCACTATATACTCTGGCAGAGTCCGTGTTTTCTCTTTCTTCAAGGCTATCATCACCTCACTAGTACATTATTGTTACCACAGTATTGGGGTCATTTCGTTTTCAGTTAGAGACAGCAATGCTGCCTTGAAGCCAAAAAAGTGGGCCACTGAAATAAATTGAGAGAAGAATATACCTTCAGGGTTACAAATAAAGTAATGGGCATAGGTTTTTACTGTAAGAATGTATGCCAGGTGTATTTACTGTGATACAATGAGATGTAGGTGCTCATTGAGACACAGCAAAACAAATGCAAACTAGGTCACACCTACACAAAAAAGCGGCTAAATAAAGACGTTTGCAATTGCACTATAAAAATTGTATATCAAAAACACCTATCTCCGATCTGTTGCAGTTCAAGCTTGTGCAGCTGCTGTCATACAGAATATCATCTTACTCTACTGTTCCCACCCTATCACACACTATCACTGAACCCTCCGGCGAATCCCTGCAGTACATTAATAGGGTAAATCACTAGATTCATCATATTTAATGATACCATTATGGAATAATGTTCATCAGCTAATGTGCACTTGCCGGGAATCTATTTGTGTCTTTAGCCATTTGCTGTCTGCTACAACTCTTCACATCTCAATTCTTTATTAACCTACCCAACATCTAAGCCACAAGGAGATCTTAGAATATGAAGAGATGCCAAAAACAGACACGCAATAAGGGCTGATGAGGTTTTATGTCTTGGCCCTGCCATTCCAGCACTTAGTCCACCTCCTCTATTGCTGCTGGGCTCAAATAAATGGAAAGAAAAAGAAAACATCCCTTTTTTTCTGAACACTTTTATTGCTTTTTATTATTGGTGTATGGTTGTGTGTGTTTTTCTGCTGAAAATGATAGAGATTGATATGTCTAATAACGCTATGAGAGAGCAGCAGGTGATATTGGAGGTAGACCTAGAGTGACTTTCAAAGTTTATGGGCTCAGAGTCAAGTACTCTATGTTAATGGTCTGAAAGCACGCATTGCAGGCACATGAGCATGCACCATAAGCACATAAGACACAAACACACATGGCTGGCAGTGTCGCTGTTAGCATGTCTCCATTTTATATCCCAAAAAGTAACTAGCAGTAGTATTTCAGTATCATACATATTTTTGAAGATTTCTTGCATGATACATGAGTCAACTGTCGGAGCCTGAGGGCAATGAAATGATGTGGTGACAAACAAGTGAAAAATAGAAAATGCTAAATTGGAAGGCCATTGATTTTATCACAAGCAGTGAAAAACCTTCCACATAATGACAGACTTCTCTTTCTACTTGGATGAACTTTTCCCAAAGTTAAGTACTACAAATTATCTGTGCCTGCTTTATGACACTGCAAATGGAGGTAATCCCTTTGAGTAATATAATCTGTCACTGTTTATGTTTAGTTTCCGTGTCTGACACCTAATTAACGGACTGGAGGTTGGTTCTTTTTTGCTGCCTGCAGTGAGGAAAGGGAATTGAAAACCTTTAGGAATAGCTGTGTGGGAACTGTCTCATTACTGAGGTGTATATTACGCCCTACAAACACAGGTATATTTCACAGGTATATATTATAATCCATCTGTATCAGTGTCATCTCTAACAGCCTGCGGTTTTTTGGAAGCTTTTGGTGTAGGTAATTTCAGAACTGCACTGAGGTATTCAAAGATCTCCTCAGGATTTATCCACCTTATCAAGCCAAGCTGAAAAGTTAAACTACAATATGTCCCTAATCCAATTTCAAAGTGCTACATGTCATTGATTAACGGAGATCTGTCCTCAGATCCGTCAACATATATGTTTTAATAAGACCATTACATCGTGTTGTGTTTGAACAGGAAATATGCTTGTGGCAGTTATAACACCTTCGACCATTTCTCCGGTGTGTGTAGGATGATGGTGGACAAATTAAGGATTTGAATTACAGAAAATGAGGCAGGAATTTCTCTGTTTTTCTCCCTTCCTTCCTCCCTCTCAGCTCTCCCTGACTCCCAGCTCCCATGGTGCCGACTGTTACAACAAGTGGCCGGGCTTCCCCTCTGTGCTCTAATTGGAAAGCTGGATGGCAGTAGGTTTAGCCAGTAATGGGGTCCTGCAATTTGGTAGAAGAAGTAATCCTGGAGAGGCCTGTCAGAATTCATAGAAGAGCCCAGTTGTGTGCGTCCCACTTTGCAGCTCCAGAAGAAAACCCCTGCATTTTAATAGTGCAGCTGTAAGCATTTTCGTAATTCAAGGTGGCGTCATTAGAGGCTTATTTATTCACCCGAGGTGTCTGCCAGGAGAGAGATGACACCGCCCAGATCAGCTGTGGCAGCTCACTCTCAGCACCTCCTGCAGGGCTGGAGAAGGGGAAATTAGAGCGGAGTGGGCAAACACGACAATCATAGCGTAGTTACTGAATTAGCACGTAAAGAAAACAACAAGATGTGTGTGTAGGTTGTGCAGGATGGGTGGTGTTCTGTTGTTGAAGGGGCAACCCACTCACGTCTGTCTCGGCTTTTTCAAAAGGTGGAGGAGGTGAAACAGGGATAATAGAAGGCACTCAGAGAGAAGCAGCCTAGAAAAAAATGATAGTAATGGACTTTGCAGGCTTTCAAGGTAATGTGTCAACCTAGGAATTTGCTAGCGAGGATTCTCACAACAGCGTTTAAAAGGCTTTTTAACGCGGAGAGAAACAGCCATGTGAATAATTTGCCCCTCAGACATGACCAAAATCTTTCTCCATGCAGTTAATTTAAATTAACTGTACCTTAACTATTACGAATTGGCCCTGCCCACAGTCTTACCTTTACATTAACCAGGTAGTTTAGTTCAGTGGCTCTCAAAGTGGGATCCAGGGACCCCCAGGGGGTCCCCAACAAAAAAGGGGAATACTTTATTTTCGTTATGAATCTATACATAAGTAGCACACTGACAGGATGTCTGACTATTTTGGTTATGGGTTTCATACACTTTCTGTAATAAAAAATCTAAAAGCAAAAATCCTGTGGGGACCCTGGGACAAAATCTTATCAAATGGGGGTACGTGGTCTAATTTGTGTTAGTTTAGGGGTCCCTGAAAAAGTGAGAACCACTGGTTTAGTTGACTTGACTTGGAAACAGTAACCAATAGTTGCACCAATTCAGTAAAAATGCACAACTTGATTTAGGGGAATTTCTGGACGTTTTTTAAGAAAAGGTTTGACAATTCAAGAAATATGCTTATTTTCTTTCTGGCAGAGAGTTAGCTGAGAAGATCAGTTTCACTAGACAGAATATGAAGCTACATCCAGCAACCATTTAGCTTAGCTTAACACAAAGACAGGGAATGGGGAAACAGTTAGCCTGGTGCTGTCCAACAGTAACATTAGTAATTTTCTCACTAATTAAGACGTTATTTCATTTGTATAATCAGCAACAACTGAAGTGTAAAAACGACTGTGTTACCACGGGTCATGTGCTAGACTCAGTGAATATAGCAGTGAATTGTCGATTTCACACTTGTTTTTTTATAATGTGTTAATTAGTGAGTTTTAGAAGTGCTAGTAGGCAGATTTTGTAAGCCATGGACAGGGGCAGGCTAGCTCTTTCCCTGTTTCCCTGTCTTTATGTTAAGCTAAGCTAAATGGCTGCTAGCTGTAGCTTGATATTTAATGGAAAGAAATGTACATCTGTCAGTTTCTACCAGAAAGCATATAAATGTATCCACCTAGTTGTGGAACTATTCCTTTTAAGAAATTATTTGAACAAATCAAAGCTCAAGCCATACTTTTTGAGCACATTGATTACTTACTGTTTTTACTGCAACCATGCTTGTACCTTATGGTAAAAGCTGATTACCTTAAATTCCTTACAAAAAGCAGAGTGAGCCATTAGGTCTAATCCCACTTCAGCTGTGTTATACTATAGTCTGTCAATGATTCAAATAAAAAATGAGATGAAAATATACGTCTGAAGCACAATGACACACATTGAGTGGGTCAAGGTATTAACTGTGTTGCCTTCTGAGGTGTGGGACTAACGTTTACACAAAGGCATTAAATTGCCACTGACATTCGGATACACTGCCTAAAGAATCCATGATATCATTTTAGCTCAAAGAGCAACATTGTCATTGCTGACACCACCATCCAATTCAGGTGCTTTTCTTCTTATTTTGGTGTGATTTGTAACACAAAAATGCAGAAAATTATCAGAGCCAGTGTGACAAAAGGTTAAATTCTGTAATTCTGTATGCACATTTTTCACAGTTTCTGCATCACACTGGTGTGAAACAGCTTTAATGCTGCCACCTTAAACCCCATTCACCGTCATTATCCTCACTGCAAGGTTAAGATTGTGTCCTTTCCACTGTGTTGGCTTTTAACATTGCCACTGAACAATGCTATTCACACCACCAATTACAGACACACACATTCATATGAATAATTAGTGTGTGAAATCAACAATTATAATTAAGTTTGAAATTACTCAGTTATCAGTTTCACCATTAACGGCCAACACTACATAAACTGAACACTTTAACGTTAGCAGCTACCTGGTATCTTGATTTTCTTATTAGTGGGTGTGGAATTTCAAATAGATTTAAGTTTATATTTGCCAAATGGGAACCTCCTTCAGCCCTCAATATTAAATCTTGCTCCTATGGCCCCTCAGCAACAGTGCTTGCAATGTCTCAGCGCTGTAACCTAGCAACGAGACCCCCACTTATATAAGATTGTTTAGAATGTTGTTGTTTTTTAGAGAAGAAACAACAGATGGCAGAATCATGTTTTGTTTATGCATTAGCTGTGTCAAAAGTCCCTCTATCACACATTCATGGTTTCCCATATTATATTAAATGGTTCATACTTAACAGTGAGCAGTACATTGCGATTTAGCAAAACATTGCAAACATGCAATGGACAGTAGATAAGTTTTATTGATGGAATTCCTTAAACTTGATTGTTGATTTAATCATAGAAATATGTTTGTATGAAATGCCATTTAAATCAATGTTAAATAAATACATAAATGAATCAATATGCCTGTGAAATAAATAAATATACTTATGAATTCGGAAAATGAGGAAATATAGTTCAATAAATAAATAGTTTTTTATTTCAAAGGACTGCTATTATTTATTTCAGAGGACTTTCATTTCATAATTCCACATTTATTTATTTAGTTCAGGGGACTTTTATTTTATAATGCCACGTTATAAATAATAATTGTGGAATTTGAAAACAAATGAATTAAATAAAAACCTATTTTTAACTATATTGAGTTATTTATATTTTTAAATTTATATTTATTTATATATTCAGTGTCTCAATTATTTCTTTCAGGCATATTTACTTATTCATGTCCTATAATAATTTAATATTGATTTAAATACAATTCCATGTTTGTTGCGTCTTAAATAAAGTTGCAGTCTGATGGTGTCTATCTACAATAGTTTTTAAAGACATGGAACAAAAGCATGTGTTATTGTCTGGTGAATAAATTACTGTGCAGTTAGTTCTTCACAGACACCCATATTCCATAGATGATACAAGTTTGCCACATCTTAAGTTTGAATGTGGTCTATTGATCTTTTATTCTGTTTCCCAGACTTAGTTGTTATTCTCTGCCGGGGCAAACAGCGTTATACAGTAAAGCAAGTCAGCTGTAGTGTCTCTGAGCTGAAAAACTGAGGGCTCTTCATCTGAACCTTTGAAAACCTCTCAGTCCCTGCCAGAGAGAGATAGGATCAGTAGACAACCCCAACATTTTCAATTTTGTGCTATCAGACACTGAGGAGATGTGTCAACAGTGGGGTCCTGCAGCAAGTAAACACAGGAGTCTGACAAGCAATAACCTAGATTCAACATCGCCTCCGGTCCTCTCCCACTAAAGGTCCGCCTCTTTCATCTCATTTAGATCCAGATCTGTTGATCAAAAACGACTCCTATCCCCCCACAAAACAGAAAACTGCAGTGATGAGAATGTTTTCCTGAGCAGTCACTCGTGTCGTTGTGTGAGGCTGGGTCAGGACAGACTGGGGTGGCACCATTTGTGAATCAGAGATCTGTTTGTCCTTGAGCCATGGTTCTAGTACTGATGCTTTTAATGATGGCACCATGCAGCATTAGACTGTAGGCTATTTCCCTTAATATACAATTAGAGCACATACATTAAGTCCATTTGGGCTGTAGCGCACTGTTTATGGGGTTATTGATGACGATCCATTCAGTTTTATAGTGGTGCATATTGCGGGGTTCAGTAAAAGTTTTTATTTTTTACTTCTTGTCTCGATAAAGGATATTTTACAAGGGAAGCCAAGGGCAGTAAGATAAATCTAATTAAATCTAAAACTATCTAAACATATAGTAGGTATTGTCATTGTTCATAATATATGTTCTTAGCAACATCCTCTGTATTGTTGCTCACAATAGAGTGAAGAGGAGCAAGTGAGGGTGGCCACAGCTAAACTGGACGGAGTTCAATGACAAAAGGGACCATGTGATTCCAAAAAGTGTTGGTGGGTCTAAAGAGGGAAATTGTTGAATCAACTTTTCTTTTGTTAGTTTTTTAGCAGGCATCAGGAGGGATCAGAGGGTAGAATAGTTTGAAGCCCCAGATGACTGAGAAGCCATTACTATATAGCACAGTCCACTGCAGAAAAGCTCCCTCAGAGATTCAAATCTTGCAGATTAAAATAGTGTCTCATAAGCCTGTGTGTGTGTATGTGTGTGTGTGTGTGTGTGTGTGCCCATGTTCCAATGTGCATGTGTGCTTAGCTGAATGTCTTTAAATGCCTTTGTGGGTGGCTGTATGTGTGTCTGTGTGTGTTTTGAGCAGCCTAAATACCGAAGCTTTTAACATCAAAGCTCCAAGAGGATTTAAGTGCCCAGAAACTTGTAAATTATGATAGTAAGTGATGTCCAGCAGGGACTGTTGATGAGCTGCCCTCAATAGAAAAGAACTTTTCTTTTTTGAAAATATGCTTTTTAGGGACTTATGGATTTATGATACACAGCTTCCAAACCACCTAAAGTGTAGCCTGCTTCCAGGGCTATGATTCACTGCCCACATTTCAAATTTGTTGAGTGATTCAAAAAAGGTCTGGTTTTGTTCTTGTGAATAGCTGTTTGAGAAACAACTAAGCCAGTCAAAGCCTTTGTGGGTGGGTCTAACTGACTGTGCCAACCTCTGGCAGGAAATACATAACATAGTTCAGCAGCTTAATCCACCCTCATGATATATTTATATATATATATATTGATCTAACTATTACACAAATGAATCATATCATGATCATCATCATTTATCATGCACTATAAACAAGACAGACTACTGAACACGTCTGCGTTCAGTTGCTAACTAACAATGGCTAGCAAGCTACGTTTAGCTTACATGTTAGCAACCACTAGAATCCTGCTTCTGTCTATTTCATGAGGTTTTTCCTCAAATTATCATTACAAATCACAAGATAAGTGTTCCTTATGAGAAAACTATAGTGACATGTGAAAATATTTAACTATGGAGTTGAAGCAGGACTGTATTTCTGATAATTTAACTAGTTAGCTTGCCTGCTTAACCAGCATGTTAATACATGCATGTGAAAAGGTAACAATGAATTGTTTTGTGTTAATTGACCCTTCGCTAAGCCACGCCCGAACACGCGGCTGGCCAATCACAGCGCAGTATCCTACTTGCTCTAACTGAGGTCCTACACTTTCATTGTGCTCCATTGACTCTAATGCAAAATGAGTCATTTTCTAGCCTTTCTTTCTAGCTGTATATTTCCAAGATATGGTCAAACACTGTAGCTGGGCCACTTGTAATAATTAAAATCACTAGGTTGAAAGGAGAAGTACAAGTTATTCTCTTTCCAAAATCTAAAATAAATCCAGAAAAATGTTGGTTGTGTATTGTTCCTAATGTAATGTTAGTTAGCTAACACTAGCTAACTTACTACTGAATGTAACGTTAACGTTGCATGTTATTTTCCATTTTCAAGACACCTTTGCTTGTGTTGTTTGTTTTTTTATTAAACAAATTTGTCTTACTTGACTTACACAAACTATACAGTTTGAGTGACTGGAAACCTGTGGTTGGAAGAAGAAAATGAAATACTTCCCCCTAAAGAGAACATTTAATGCATTAGCAATGTCAGACTGAATCATGGAGACTAAATATAAGTGAGCAGGATTTTACCTAAAGTGAGGGGTCATTAAACTTCAATATGTACTGGATCTCCTTCAAAACTGGAACAATGGCCAGTTAAGATACCCATCATACCTTCCTTTACTCCCTAATGTAAAATAATCCATAGATGCTATTGGCAAATGAACCACAGGTTGCACATTTGAAATGCTAATCTTGTTTCTGTATTTTCTTTACTTCTTTTTTTCCTAGTTCCTCCCAAGATATATGACATTTCCTCTGACATCACGGTAAACGAGGGTAGCAATGTGTTGCTCATCTGCACAGCCAGTGGGAAACCTGAGCCAACCATTTCCTGGAGACACATAACCCCATTAGGTGAGTTCACTTCACCTCTCACATACCCATGCTAATGAATGGCTGGATGGATGGATAAAGGATGGATGGGAGGGAGGGAGGGATGAATAGAGAGCGGAAATGAGGAAGCTTGGACAGGATCAATAGGTGATAGACTGAGGACAAGGGAGGACAGTTAGTTATGTTGCAGATGAAGAGATGGAAGGGGAGGGGATGCAGCAAGAGATAGATCAGGTTGGATGGATTCATGACACGAGGAGGGACGAGGAATGGATACATGTAATAATATATTTCAAGTGAACATACAGTATTATGGAGAGTGAGTACACTTGAGCTCCTTCAACATTTCCATCTTGAATAGCAGAAATAATTGCTATTCATTGTTTTCCTGTGAATCAGTTATAAATAGTTTTGACCCACTGACCAACATTATCATTTTAGTTTTAAACTGCTGGAGAAATACAACGGTAAGATTAGGACATTACTTGTTTACATGCCATAAACAACATGTATCCTCATCCAACCTCAGCTCACCTTTAGGGGTTTCAAGATCTAGCTTCACAATTAAATAATAGTTCAGATTCATCAATAGACTAGTCCATCCCGCATAGTAAGGCCAATCTACCTAATGACACAGTTGCACTTTCATAAAGATGATTTGAACCAATCTGTGTGCAGTGAATTTAAATGGAAGTTCATTAAGTGATTTTAATAGTAGCCTATATTTCTTGAATCATTGTTTCACTTGTCATCACGTTTTTTTTTAACAAATCCAAATGCAGTATCTTAAGGAATGTATATTATAAAACAATTTAAGCCATCCATTAAAATCATCACATAAAAGGAAAAAAAAACATGAACTATGGGAACTCAACTTAAAACAAGCAGCTGTTAGAGGCTTTGACTGTGACCAGGTGAAATCAACAGAAGAAAAAGAAATCCGCTTTTAAAATACAGTATCCTGTAAAAAATTATCCATATGCTGTAGGTTATCAGTATTCCAGTAACAAAAAAAAACATCTTCTAAAATGTTGCTACTTCTGCTCTTTCCATTTTGAAATAAGACTCAAAGAGTTACCAACAGATTTAGTCCAAGCCATGGATGTTGTTACTTGCTCAGTCCGGCAGTTAATGTGTTACCAGAGCTCATTCTGTTATAAAATCAAACATGTTGATCTGTCAGGGTGGGCTAGCTGGGGCAATGGAAACTGGATCCAAAACACAGATGGAACAAGCAGACTGATGCAGTTCAGTTTAGTGCAAAAATGCTTACATGCAGGTACATGTAGGCCGACAGGTGCACAGCCTCACTGGCAACAAACATTTAGGCAGATATAAGCCCAGATAATGATAATGTAAAACTCCAGCAAGCACCTAGGAACACGGCCAACGGGAAAATTTGATGAATTGACAATGGACAATGGAAGTGAACTTAGGAATGATTCTCAGGTGACGAGTGTGCGAGGTAGGAAAGTTCAGTCACAAAATGTTTTGCACTGGTTTGCTACGGTTTCTGTGATGAACGACTCGTTTCCTCAAAACGGAACGCAACCGTGCATAACAAGCTTTGAGGTATGTTTCCTCTCGTTTGGCAGGTGTGTCAGAGGTGTTACCAATCAGCACCGATGTGTATATAAACACTGCCGTATTAAAAGGGCAGTGAAGTGCAGGGTGTTCGAGGCACCAACGTTACGGTTAAAGTAAATGTTTTCCTATGTTTTGTCCAGGCTGAAGGTAAGTGCAGGGCTGATGAGATGAGTGGGAACAGGTGTGTAGATGGGTGGGGTGGTCAGGTTACGAGAAAAGGAGGGAATATCCGAGGGCATCTGGTGGACAGCTTGAGGACGGCAGGTCTAGAGAGTTGAGGTAAAGAACATGGCCTGCGGGACAGGACACATGCAGGGAGGTGGACATGAGATTATGTGGCTGAAGAGAGGGACTGAGATGCAAACTGTGACATTATCAGTATTTTAGGATTTCTGGTTATAAAAATTTCAGCTCTCATCATTGCACAGGGACCTCTGATTTAAGGTGCTTTATTGAAGAATATTTTTATTATTATTAAAATTTATTTAGGTGACTGCTAGTCAGGGCACATATACCTCATTAAGTGCTTTGAATACCGAATCCTCCTTTTGAAAACTCATTCTAAAGCGTGTGACTGTTGCTGCCAAGCCCCCACCCAGCTATTTCTAGTCCTCCCTCATTTTCATATTAATGGATTAGAGCATGCTGTGCTTATCTGATAGCTGTTAGGGTGACTGCATTTATCTTATGGCTGTCAAATCCTCATTGCTGGTGCTTGCACTGATTGCGTTAGGGGAGTTTTCAGAAGATGATCAAAAGAGCCATCCTCAGAGTCCGAGTGGCAGTCAGTCATTCTACTTTGAAGTGGCCACACTTTGAAGTATAGCAAGGAAGAAATGATATGCTGGTCAAATGAAAGAGCCCGAGACTAAATGTAATCACAGACTGTCTCCCAGCACATCAGAAAAGAAGCCATTTGCCATGGGATCTTTGAGTTGGTTATTGTAGTAAGGGCCGATTTGTCCAAAGGACGTGGTACAACCAAAAGGTTGTAATAGGCTAATTACCTATCGATGGAATTCCATTAAATCTGTTGGATATGCAGAACAGTCCTACTAATGCATTGGCAACCTGAATTTGCAGTCACAGCATGTGGAAATATTTATCAGATGAAAGCAGACATGCAGCCACTAACTGAACTAGCTATGAGACATCAATATAAAACAAAACATTTTTTAAAATGTAAATGATTTCAGGATTTAAAAATTGGTAACAGGTCGTTAATTGCAGGGAATAAATACAGTCATACGCCAGTCTTCTTAAGGAAGTCATAAAATCTAACTAGAATTGCATTTTTTACAGATGTGGATTTTGGAAAAAAGACGTTGGCATAAAGTATCAGTACTAAAACAGTTATGCCATTCATGACACTGGGTTTGGAAATGAGTGTTAGGGGCCAACTAAAATTTGGAGAGTGTTGGTTCAAACAAGTTCACACTGTTGTTTTGTTTTTTTCTTTAGTAATCATCAGGTCAAGCAGGTGAGATGGCTGTAAAGTGACAAACGTGTCTACATGGAATGTTTTATTTGCCAGCCTCACTCTCTTCAGCACTCAGCCATTTTGGGGTGGGGGTGGGGATTTTTCGGTCTGCAGATAGTTCTGCTGCAGCAGCCAGTGAAGTTTGACAGAATGATAAATTGCCCTGACTTACTGTCAAGTTCCTATTCCCACTCTGACTGTTTTGTGTTTGCATTTTTTCCTTCTCTCCACTTCCTGCCAACCAGCAAACTGCCAGCTAATAATAAACTTTGTGCGTCCAGTGAAGTGTGGCCATAAACTGTTTACTGAGATGATAATTTGGCCCAGTATGTGAGCGTGTAAAGTCGATGCATATTCCTCAATTAGAGAGATGCAAACTGAAGCAAGTACTTGTAACACACAGATCATCTTTTGTTGACATGTTACTAGGAGAGAGAATGGTGCCAGCATATGTCTGAAGCTTAATGTGCTTCAAGAATCGCTGCTAATTGCCCATTTTAAAATTTGCTTGACAGTGAAGTCTGGGTTTGGTGTGACTGCTGCATGATAAGTCACCTTATCAGCTGGTGAAATCTGCATGTGAAAAGTGAGTATTTAATGCTATCCTTACCCTTGAGCAAAGATTGTACCCCCCACTGTTCCCTTGCTGCAGCTCACTCACCAGTTGAAAGGAATTAGTGGTAAACTGCCTAGTTTGTGTGCATCGGTGTGATCATTCTCTACCCTGCAGCTCCCCAGGCCTTTGTTGTCATTAAAACATATACTTAAGCAACATGTATGGTTAAATAAAGGCTGAATTTAAAGAAAGAATGCCATCACAAGTAAGTACATTGATAATACTCCCAGAAGCTACTCTGTCATTATTAATTTAGCTCTTGACATTGCTACGTACTTTATTCTAGAGCTTACAATAGCTTGGGTGACATGTCAGCCTTTCAGGGTATTGCCTACGCATGGAGTACTGTGCTGCAGTTCTTCTCCACTGTTTCATAGGTCGTGTGTGTGTGTGTGTGTGTGTGTGTG
>JAPMOB010027585.1:0-10577 GCA_029875015.1 Lepomis gibbosus | reverse complement strand
GTGTCAATGGTCGTCTTTTGGACAGCTGTCAAGTCAGCAGTCTTCCCCATGATTGTGTAGCCTACAGAACTAGACTGAGGCTACGTTCAGACTGCAGGCCTTAATGCTCAATTCCGATTTTTTCCACAGATCTGATTTTTTTTGTTTGACAGTTCACATTATAGTTTAAATGCGGCCCATAACAGACTCCAGTGTGAACTGTCCATGGCCTGAAGGTGACCTGCATGCGCAGAAGAATAACAGATGTCACACGCAGCATGCTGTTGGAGGCTACAGAAGTAAACAAAGAGCAACAGAGGTCAGCTCTGGTTAGCTCGTGGGAGGCTCCTGTTTTTCATTGTCTTCTCACGGGTCATATTTATAAGTGTTCACTACTTTCTGATCTTTTCATTACGGTCATTTGTGTCGAATTGGCCTGCAGTGTGAACATAACCTGACAGACCATTGAAATGCCTTTGCAGGTGTTCTGAGTTAATTAGCTGATTAGAGTGTGGCACCAGGTGTCTTTAATATTCAACCTTTTCACAATATTCTATTTTTCTGAGATACTGATTTTGGGGTTTTCATTAATTGTCACTTATAATCATCAAAATGAAAAGGAATGAACACTTGAAATATATCAGTCTGTGTGGAATGAATGTATACATTATAAAAGTTTCACTTTTTGAATAGAATTACAGAAATAAATCAACTTTTTGATGATATTCTAATAAATATGACCAGCACCTGTGTGTATATATATATATATATATATATATATACAATACAAATATACCATTCACAAATACAGTTGTGTATACAGCTGCTCCATTTACTTTTTGGAACTGTATTGTTACTATGCTGTTGTCTCGAGATCTATTTGATTAACTGATCACAGTGGGAACAAGTGGAGCTTGTCATGACCTGAATAATTTTCCACCAGTGACTCAGAAACAGTGTTTCTTTGATTGAAAATGTTACCAGATGAAATGTTTTTCCTATTGGTTCACCAAAAATGTTTTCATGACCAACGAAACCCCAAATATTGTTCCCAACTGGGACAATATGCTGGCAAACCTAAATACATTTTTGAACAGCTGAGAGATTGTTTAGTAATGATTCTGTGCATAGTACAAAAACACCCTATGTAATGAACAATCATGCCGTCATCTCTGTGGTAATAGGTTGTGGTTATATCTTGGGAGAGAAAGATTATAGAGATTATAGAGAAATTAAAGCTGGAGAGACAAGAACTTTTTGATGCAAAGAGGAAAGATGGAGGGTTGTAGACATCTATCTAATAAAAAAGGATATTTATGGAAGTTTCTTTCACATCCTCTGCCTTTAAAACCAGAAGGAGAAATATAGCCCGGGATGCAGCCTCATTAAACAATATGAGGGCTCTTTATCATGTGGCAACCCACCGGAAGTAGGGTTCCATCCCATCTTGGGTTCAGACCCATCGTTTAAGAAGCAAGGGTTTTACGGGAAGTGTGAATGTGGTGTGCGATGAAAGGATGGGATGAGGTGTGTGTGTGGATGTCAGTTTGTGTGTGTGTCTGCAGTGCACGCTATTATTATGCCACTGCGGTTGTAATGATGTAAGATGCTCGCAAGCGAGTAAACAAGAGCAGCACGCTATTTACAAACAATATATGAAAACATCAGGTTTCTATGGGGCTCAAATGATCATGAAATCTTTATAGTCAAGAGATAAAAGGTGATATGATGTGTAGATTTCAGAGCCCATTTGTAGCAGTAAAAATGAGGATACATTCAATTTATTTTCATTATTTTAGGAGTTTAGGGGACTAATTGTATTAAAACCCATACATATGCATTTCATTTTTGTCTCTGCGAAACACATACAATTGATATGTTAGTCTGTCAACTGTAGAATAAAATAGAATTTAAACCAATAATTTACCTTTACAGTTAAAGGTACCCAGTTTAATTGCAAAGAAACACTGTTTTGTTTACATGTAGCATTTCTAGTATGTATCTGTGGGGATTAGCAAATTGGTTGAATTTATTCCTATCCCAAAACATCTTGAATATGCTTTTATATTTTGAAACCTGCATTCTTCTTCCCCACTTTCATTGGAAAATTCTTCTGTTACGGCACCTCCACCAATTGCTGATGTTTGAAATTGAAGTAAATGGTCACTATACAGCTGTTCTTACTTATCATGTCATAGTTTTTAGCCCTTCTGAGGGCAATGCTGGTCTGGTCCAGACTGAAACACCTCTCAAACTTTTAAATGGGTTGCCATGAAAGTTTATTCAGACATTCATGGTCTCCAGATAATGAAGCCTATCATTACATGTAATTAAGCCTAATATATCAAAGTGACTTTGGTGATCCCCTGACTTTTCTTGTATCGTCACTGTGAGGTGGACATGTGTGGTTTTGACTGAAAAGTCTCAACAGTTATTGGATGAATTATAAAACATGGTATAGACATTCATATTGCCGTCAGGATTAATGACTGAAAGTAATAATTTGGTCAATGATGATATCTGAAAACTACATTCCATCTGTCTCAGCTGTACTTTGAGTTTACTGCTAATTAGCAAATGTTAGCATGAACTTGTTTCACTTGTTGAAGACAAGACTGCAAGCAAAGGCCCCCCAAAACATGGTTCAGCTGAAATGGATGTTCTCAATGCTGAAAGTTGGCATATACCTGACCCTGATTGACTCCCTGATGTAGCTTTCCCAGGAGAGGAAGACTGTGAGATGCAGTTGAAAGCTCCAAACAAAGCAAGTAAGTTGACCTTTGAGTTAGGATCACATTGTTCACAAGGTCAAGAAAGAACTTTCTTGCTGATTAAGCTATGCAATCATTGATCACTGTTTCATTTCAAATCTTCTATACTAGTATACAGAGCCACAAAAAAACAACATGCCGCTTTTAATATTTCAAAATATATAAATTCATAACAAAATATTTTTTAAACCTTCTGGGCCGACTGATCGATCACATGTTACAGTAACCACATTTATATCAAAGTAATAGACCTTCAATAACAAATATCCAAAAATGGTCTTTTTCTGCTAAAATTAAACAGTGGGACTCATGTTCTTTCTCTCTTAGTGCCTTACTCCCCCCAATCCCTCAGCCCCCTCCATGCTTCTGCCTTGTCAATCAGTAGAAGGAGGAAAAAGTCATTAAATCTCTCTGTTGGCCATATATGTAATTACAGTCTGCCTGTATGTTGCTAAATACGCCCCGGCGCTAGTCTGGTCTCCCTGGTCATGTTTTTTCCTCCCACCGGCCATGTTTAAAGGCCTTATAATTGGCAGAGGCAGCGTGTCAGGATTAGAAGCTGCTGGTTTGAACCCCCCAGCCCCTTTCCCCTGGCCAGCCTGCCCCCCATGCAGACAACCACAACCTTAAACGCTAAACTCCCTCTTACCCCTCTTCATTCTCTGTGTTGGGATTAAAACGGGAATATCATTAAAGTCTAATAAAGTATTACTAAACCTGCCTCAATAACCTATCAGTTTTCCTTCCAATTGCTAGCAGACAAGACATGTATATGCGTACATCCCTAGGCCCATACATCCTTACTTCTCCCTGTGTTGTTACATTATATATGAAACCTATGATAGATCACATTGTTAGCCTTGTTAAGGGTTTTTACAAGTGTTAATTAAAAAGTGTATATTTTACTGGTGCCTGCAGGACGCCTGTGGTCAGTTGTCTACCTCTCTCATCTCACACTACAGTCCTCTTATTCAGAACACCACTCTCCAAGTAGGCAGTCACTGCAAAAAAATGACACATTAGACAAGTGTTTTATTTTTTCATCTTGTAGAGATACTGAACTCATTATTTAAGCTGGCCAATGTTTACAACCTGAAACTAGAATTTTGCAGTGCAGTGCAATCATTTGACTTAAAACCTTTAATGTGTTTAGATGTAGCAAAACCGGCATTTTTTTTTACAGTGCTAAAGGGCTACCCCTGTCTCACTGGCAGTAGTAAAACCCTTGTGGGTTTAGACAAATGAAGGTTGTTTGGACCATCAAAGCATTTAAAGTTGAAATGATGGAGCTGATGGTCAGTGATGTCAGCAAAGATGTTGACTTTGTCTGAGTCAGAGCAGTTTCTGGTCAGTAGAGCCCCTAATTTCTCGGTCTGTCCGTCGCTGTCTCCCTGTTTCTGTCTCTCTTTTAAACTCACTTACTCTCACATCATCTCACTCGCTCTCACACACTAGAAACTGCTGCCCTCTCATCCAGGTTAGTGTGCTGACCTGCGCCAACAGTGTATGCATCCACAAATCTGAAATCACATGAAACCATGCACCAAATTAAATGCATCATGTGTATATTATTGGGTGGTTTGTGTCTACTACAGCTCACTTTCCATCAGTAACAATTAATATTCTGTTTCTTTTTCTTACATCTCTCATAAGTTTGAAAATAAACATGAATGAGCAATGTTTATTCTTCCTCTAAAGCAAGGTGCATTCATGACTGATTTAAAGCCTTGGAAAGTAATGGGTAATGGCACTCTTGTTTCCTGACCTATCTAAAGGAGTTGCAGGCTACATCAGGAAAACGTTTCCTTTTTAATAGAAACTGGGAAACTTTAAGCAGCAATGTTACTGACCATGAACTACAAGGCTTCGCAGATCTCTGCAGCACCTATTTGTTTCTCTCTTTTGGGTCCCGGCCTTATTTGGCTGCGCACATTATAATGCTGTGACTGTCCTTTGCCTGATCAGACAAAAATTGGACCAAAAGTAGAGTTCCCACAGTTTCTTAGAACTGTGCTATATTTATGCTGCAATAAACTGAGTTTTGTTTGCTATTTAAAGTAACATTAAAACTTAAGTAAAGCTATCATTCTCAGGTGTCAGCCAATGAAAATCTAATACGATAAAGATGTGTTAATCAATTCCAAGAATGATATTTTGTCAGTGTCATTTTAATGCTGAGATGCTTGATGAAAATGGAATGTAGATGCTGTTGCTGTGGAATGGAGGGTGGTTGAGGTATAATTATGGTAAGGTAAAATGAGGCTGTTGATGGTGAATGAAGTCAAATGAAGACGTTGTTGACTGGGGTGTTATTTTCAGTGAGGCCTCTGCATGTGTGCGACACAGACATGTTTTGAAACAGAAGCAGGGGGAGTGCATGCATGAACTTCGACACGAACACGCACATTTCAGACTGAGTTTTATGAATGCACATAGGCACTGAGACAGAAGATGATGAGTGACCTGGATAAAACCTTTAAAGTTCATTTGGTGTCCTTGCTAATGCTCTCACAGAGGTACGGCATGGTTTGTGGAGAGTTTTAGAGGTCATCAATAGTCCTGAGTTGTCTCCACTCATGGAAGGAAGGTAATCAGAGGATAACACTGTCTTCTGTATTCTACACAGACATGCATATATGAGGGAAATTCATCAGATGTTTTCAGCACCTCTATACTACACACTGGCAAATGCACACACAGGCCATGTATGACCCACTCCTTTACCGCTGGCTCCCTGAGTAAACATGCCGCATGCACGCAGTTAACAAGTCAACACGTCCAGCTAACCCCAACAATCTCCCATCAGTAAATTCATTCATAAGTCAGCTACAGCTTCATCTACAAAACAGATTGAGAGTTTGGTTAAAGTGGTACAGTTAGTGGAGATATCCTGGAAGAAAGTGCCCTGCATTAGCATAGCAACAACTGGAGTCATGATGAAAATTTGTATATTATAATCTCCAGAATGAGCTGGGCATGGATCAACCTCCTTGTAGTGAAATATATTACATGTGTGCCTCCAGTACATTTTTTTCTTTCTGACCATATGATAAACTAATGTGCAACATGTGTAAAAAGTGTACAGTATTGTCAAGTTGAAGTTGAAGGTGAAATGAGGTAAGAAGTGTGAAGCGAGTTGACTGTAAATTAAACAAATGGCACAAGGTACTATGTTTAGGTGAAGGAAGGATTTCTTGTATCTTTCAGAATCTCTTTCTTTCAATACCTTGACTTTGAATCACTTCCCTGTCCTTAAGTGGATTCAGACTTTTACAGCTGTAGGACTAAATGTAATAATTTCTGATTTTCAGCGCTTATAAAGTACTCAGATTTGATAATCATAACCTACCACACCGGATCAAGTACCAGTGATTAGTTCAAAGAACTTGAACTGTGGATAAAAGAAAGCTAGATACATTTTATGACCTGTAGTTCTAAATAATAAAGATGGTAATATTTTCTTTTTAAATATTGTTTCCCAAAGGAAGATATAAGTCCCTGGAAGAAGGGGCAATCTGAGTCCAATTAAAGTTTTCTTTGCTGAACTTTGACAACATACCCACGATAACTGTCGGGCCATTTTGGCCACAGAAGGATCTGGTACTACAGTTGGTCAATGAACTAAACAACTGAGTATACAATCAGAATCTTGGCTGTTTTCTCCCGGCTGAGGAGGAGGTACAGAATTCTGTTTAACTGACCTTTTAGCTTCAAGTAGATGCATACAAGGTATTTTGTAGCGCGAATGGGTTTTTGTGGAACATAAAGCACCCTGATAGAAAAATCACCCCTTGTAACATAATACACCAACAAAAATTGATGTGTTTAAGTGATCAGCACACAAAATAAATTAATGTTGTTCCTCTTTTACACAAATGCCACTTACCAACACTAGCTCAGCGTGTCTTCATATATTATCGGCTCCATGTTAAGCGGCCTAGCTAATGTTTCTGTGGCCTTTTCACCCCCATTGCCATGTTCTAGATTGCACGTAGTCTCTTGCAACTGTTTTGAATGGACTTCATAAAAACCATTGTAACCATACAAACAATAGTGAAGAATCTAAAAGGGCCTCTGAATGGGAATGTCTTCATTCAATAAACAGCTGAACAATAAAACACCATGTAATTTCCCTAGTTTCTGTTTCCACAGAATAAATATTTCTCTCTCTTTGCACAAGTGAGTCTATGGGTGGGACTGGTAGTACTAATAAAAGAATATTTAATTTCTATATTCCCTTTTGTGTTGCTTCATTTGGAGCTTTTTTCACACCGTTTTGTAATAGTAGCCATATGGGTTGTTATCAGATCTTTTCAATCTTCATTGTAGTCTCTTACTAATTCTTACTTTCCCATTTACTTACTTTTATGTTAGCTACCTTTTCTGTTTCTCAACTCTTTCTCAGTGTATCAACTGCATTTCCTCTGTATGTCTCTGTTAAATGCCTGTCCCTCAGTCTTTCCACTTGTTCTCTGTTACTCTGCATAAGCCCTCCTTCACCCTGCCCAAAGGCCAACGCCCCCCACCCCCACCCTCACCCCCACCTCAGACAGCTGTCTCACCACAGCACAGAGCGACGATGTGACATCGTACTATAAATGTGAGTACTCATAGACACACAAACACATACACACACACACACACACACACACACACACACACACACACACACACACACACTATAAATACCATCCCTGTGCAAAACACACTGCTGCAGTATAAATATTTAAGTATAAATGTGTAATGAATTTATTGATATGTTGCCCATGCCAGCAGGCACTGTTTTGAGCCGCAGAGTGGTGAACCAATGTGGTGGGATTGAAGTGGTGCTGAGGGATTGTGGGAACGCATGTTCCGAGTTAGGCAGCTGACCAATCGGTGGGCTGGAAGCTGGAAGCCGCATCACAGAAAAGAGCTACTGATCAGTACCAGTCTTCATAGCCATCCATCTCTCTCTGTTACTCTTTCTCGCCCTTTTTCTCTTTTCATTTTCTTGCTTTCTTTATCTCTATTCTTTCTTCCTTGGTCTCTTTTCTACTAGTATAGTAAATCTGATTCTTCCTGTATCTTTTCAACCTCCTTTGTTTTACCTTTCTCCTGTTTCTTCATTTCATTCTGCCATACGCACTTCACTTCGTCTCTTTTGAGTGCTTCTGTCTTTGTCACTTTGTCACTTTCAGCCTCTTTGTGTCTATGCTCCTCAATCAGTTTTTTCTTCAATCTTCCTAATGCTTTCTTTTTTTAATTGATAGTTTCACACAAGCTTTGCAAGTATGTGATTTATGAATGAGGATGTTTTTTGTTTGAAAATGTCTACAAATTTGGAGAAAATCTTCTCTATATCAGATTTTCTCCATGGTTCCACCCAGACTGTGTATGAATGTAATGAACAGGTTTTCTGCAAAGCAAGCACAAGTGAACCAAGAGGCTATAGTCGTGTTACAGTAGTCTGTATTGACATCAAATGACAATGTTATATTACTTGACTGAATACAACTGATGAACATTTAAGGAGCAGTCAAAACAGCCAATTATTTTGTACTGATGTGGATGCATTTCTTAATCTGAGTGTGTTACAATGTTCTGCTGAAAAAAAAACTGAGATACAAAAAAAGTAACAAAACATACTCTCACACCAGACACTGTGACTATTGTGGTCTTAGTTTTATTGGGAGTAGCCAGTATCACTTCCTTTGGATAACAATCTTGATTAACACTGCTGTTTGTTCAATAAAATTGTTCCAATGTCCCAATTTCCTTCCTCAGCTGTTCCTCTCTGGTAAGTATTAACCTCATGGGAAAGAGAATCTGATGTAGATTTCTATAAATACCTTTTGTCACAACCTTGGATTTGAGAGTGGTGTTTTTCTGTTATTTTGTTAAATGTCCATTTTTGCTTTACCCATTGCCAATGTGTTCTTGTATATATTTTGTTAGTTGAGCATTGCTTCCTTGTTTTCTGTTCTATATAGTTACATGTCCATGTGTATTGTCTAACATTCTGTTTGATTTTGTAATTTTGGTGATTTGTGTTTTTGTCTAGCTTTGTTTCCTGTCTACCTTGATTCCCTGTGCGTCTCACCTGTGTTTAATTGCCCTGTCTGCTTGTGTGTTTGGTGTGCCTCTGTATATATTGCCCTCAGTTGTGTTCAATTGCCCTTTGGATTACTCTATTACCTCTTTTCCACCAAAAAATAACTGGTTCGGAAATGGTGCTGGTTCAAAGTTGGTTCAAAATTGGTTCAACTTGCGAACCTTCTCAGAACCTGTTTGTTTTTCCACTGAACTGACTAGAGAGCCCACCGAACAACGTCATTACGTCACTGTGTACGTCGCCATACGTCTTCGCCTTCCCAGAAACATGGTAAAAGTTCTAGTCCAGCAAAGAGTTGGTGCCGCTTTGGAACCAGTTTTCCTGGCTGAGAACCGGTTCTTTGGCTGTCAAAGCACAAAGAACTGGTTCGCGAGTAGGCACTGGCTCCGAACCGGCTCTGAAAATGCTTTGGTGGAAAAGGGGCTTATGTTTCTTGGATTGTTCCCTTCCCTGATTTCTCTGTGTTTTTGGATTTCCCTTTTGTTGGGACTCTTGCTATGTGCTCAGCCTATTTTGTTTACCATAATAAACCTTTTTGAATTGCATCCACCTTGCCTCACTCTATATTCCTGCCTCGGCACTCAGCCTTTCTGATACCTTTATATACAACAAGCAGTGTGGAAAATATTTGTTTTAGTTCTATTGCAAAATTAGAAAAATAACCATATTTTTAAATGTGAACGATTAAATAGGCTAGATTTAGATTAGAATAGTCCTGTCCCCCTATTTATGCTTGAACCTGTAGTAGATCCCATTGAACTTTGCAATGTCTCTTTAAAGTAATTGACCAAAAGTTGCAGACAGAACAAAACTTAAATGTTGCTTCAAAGAAAACCACTGTAGATTTGACATGTTGATGGCAACAGATTTTCAAATGTTCTGTCTGGAGGCTTTGCGAGATCCATTGGATATTATCCATTGGATGGTCTTTGATCATGACATTTAAATCAGGAGGAATTTACAGATATAGAGTGTCAATGATAAATCGTAAATATGTATATGGATTGGATGTGAAGAAGTGTAAGCCGCATGGTTCCCTAACCATCATAAATCCTATTCTGGGTTCTTGATGCAGGTGGTGTTGGGATTAGCATCAACAGCTGGAGGGTATGCAAGTGGGGCAGCTAATATGGTTGCTGGCTAGTTTCTGGTTCCTATGTGGGTAGAAGAGAATGGAATCTAACAGCTTAAATGATTGTCTTATTTGGATTGAATAACTGATACCATTACTGATGCCAGTTGGGGGAAGTAGGAAACTTGTAGACCCTCACCATTCTGGATTCAAGGTCATATACCCAAGAAAACCCTCTCTATGACAGTGGTGTTGCACACTGCAAACTCGTTCTCCTCATACTCCTGGGTCTTTTTGCTGTGTTTGGCAAGGTTAACCACCAGATCCTCTCCACCCTTGAAGGGTTGAATGTATCCAGTTCTGCCTGCTATGTATTTGAACTTACCTGTCTGGTTGCTCCTCACAGGTGATAAAGGTGTCTGAAACATGCAGCCTGGCCCCCTCATCCATCTCATCCGTTAAGGACAGATGTGAAGGAAAATTCATAACTTAGGAAAAGACACCTGTGGGGCGAAGAGAATCCGACTGCACTTATTCTCGGCTACATAATTATACTACTGGAGATGTTATTGAAGAAGGCTGTTGTAAGGGCAGAAAATTGTATTCTTCTTACACTTATTATCCTTTTATGCAAGTACTTATAATAGTGCTATTTTTCTTT
>JAPMOB010027555.1:0-13250 GCA_029875015.1 Lepomis gibbosus | reverse complement strand
GAAAAAAACAGGACTCCCACATAGTACGCGCATGCAGACTATGCATATGACTGACATTAAAGCTAGAGTATCAGTATACTGGAGTATCAGTATCTGCCTCAAAAGTCCGGTACTGACATCCACTGTGTCCAAAAGGTTCATTTACAACTCTCTTACAAGCATGATCTTAACATGAAAACATAAAAAAGTTCTACTCTTTCCGCATAATGAAATGATGTGGCCCAACACTTTCCATAGAAAGCCTCATTTTTATCTCAATTTCCATAGATCAATGTGTTTTTCTCAGACTTTCTGAAAGAGAACCCATCTTACCAGAGAACATGCTTTTAAATGAGCTGCAGTAACAATGTGTCTTTGTTACTGGGGTGACTGACAGATACAAGTGTGTCACAGATGAAGGGGGAAACAAAAAGATAAAACAACATGAGAGAGACAGGGAAAACACTTTGACGACTTCAAAGACTGTCAGATGTGATGGGTGTGATGAGTGTGTATATGTATATGCATGAACATGTGTACTGAATGTGTTTTTGATACTTTTGTATGTGTGTGCATGTAAGTGTCTATGAGTTATTCCTTGTCTATGTGTGTCCTTATTGAGAACTTTAAAAAACAAAATTAATGTCACGTTTAAGTGGTTACAAATATTAACCGAGATGTTAAAATCACTGGGTGAAAGTGTCCGTGTCTTTCTTTTCCCAAATTATTTGTGCTCTTGCATAATCCTTTACAAACACACACACACACACACACACACACACACAAACACACACCTTTTTCTGTCATCCTGTCATTTGGTGAGCAGAGCTATTGTGTCGACAGCCCGATAGCACACTACCTGACCAGATCCTCACAGCCAGTTTCACCATTTGACACACACCCACACCCTCACTAACACATAGACACAGACACACAGTGTAAACGTCTCACCTGTTTGTCATGAGCCATTTCATGTGTTTGACACCACCTTTCAGCTATGCAATTTCCCTTTCACCTTCACTAATCTGCCATTCAATTCAGGCAGGCAAGTCAAGGCAAGTCATGCATATCTGCCTGGTGAGAGCCTGCTATGCTAATTAGGGTTCTACACTACATTAAAGTAACATCAGTGGTTCCTGAACTATACAAAGGCAAAGGGTGCCGTAGGAGACAAAAGGAAAAAAAAATCTTAGAAATCTTCAATAAAATAAACTTATGCTGACTTACATCATTGATACTAATTTCTTGGAATTGTTGTCCATTTCTTTCATTTCATCCTTATTTGTCAGTGTGCCCTTGAAGTAAACATTGTTTTTTTGCCTCAGCCTTCTTCAAAATAAATATATTACTGAAATGCCACTTTTTCCCTTAGTTAAAAATATTTGCAGATGAAAGTCTTGTAAAGAAACTGATGATAGAATTACAATTGCTGCATCAGGTTTTGTTTGCACTCTTTCCACGTCACTGCTGGATTTAAGGCTAGTTAAATCATATTGATATTAATTATTTTTCCCATAGGCAGACTGCTACCAGGTTGTATAGGATCAGATATAAGTTATTAACATTAAGTACAATACCACTAGATAGAAATACTCTGTTAGTATTTAATACTCTCTAAGTATTAATACGTCTAGTAATATGTCTATCATAAGTCTTACATTCAAGATTTGACTTAGGTAAAGTATTATCAGCAAAATGTTTCAAAAGTACTCATTAGGCATAGTGGCCAATTCCAGTGTTATGATGTCATATATATCATAATATTTGAATATTATTACTGAAGCTATAACATGCAAGCAGCATTTTCATGTCACAGCCATTAGCGTTGGGGCTACTGTCTTATATATCACTGGATCTATCTATTACATTATGTAAACTGATCATATGTTATATTTATGAAATCATAATCTGAAAAACAACTAGTGCTGTCAGATGAATGTAATGGAGTAAAAAGTACAATATTTCCTTCTGAAATGTAGTATAAAGTATAAAGTAACACAAAATGGAAATGCTCAAGTAAAGTATGTCAAAATTAAACTGAAGTCCAGTACTTGAGTAAATGTACTAAGTTAATTTCCACCACTGCAATTCTGACAGAATGACTGACTGTATAAACTGAGAGCAATGACGATGAAGCAGAGCAAATGTGCATCAGCCATAGTTAATTAAAAACATGACAGTGAACCATATGAGCCACCTTTTATGACTAAAGGCAGATACAATGACAACTGCTTTTCATTCAGATCAGCATCAAAAGGTGAAATCTGTAGAGAGCACTAGACAGCCATTTTGTTTTAGAGTTGATGACTATAATTAATAAATGCCGTTAAAACACATCTGTCGACTCTCACGCTACCCCTTCAGGTGGCATGGCAATAATAATTTCCAACAATCACCATCATCATCATGATCATCACTGTCATCACTCTTAAAATGTCTCATTCGAGAAAAGACTATAACTTTGCTTAAATAAGTCAGAAGACACAAGCAAACCAAATAGAAAATTTGCTGTACCAAATTTGGATTGGCACTGGGGTTAAAAAAGACAATGTGGCCTGAAACCGAACAATCACAATATTATTTGGTCTCAAATCAGTCGTTTTTGCTGTAACTTGACCTTTTTATCACTATCTACCAAAGAAAGGCTTTGAAATGACCATCTTGCTAAAGGCTAGATGTTTTAGATTTAAAAGAAGGAAATCAAGGAATGGCAGGCCATTCACATACATATATTGTTTCTCTTGTAACTGGCTTGTGAGTGATGAAGAGACCAACTGATTCTGTTTGCTTGAAAGTTACTTAGCAACCAATTATGCACAGTAAGCCTTAGGTGGAGTCAAATGAACAAAATGATGGATCAGACGTTAGGCCTTGTTGCAAAGGAGGGTGAAGCTGCAAGGCTACTTATGAGTCAGTGAAAACTGAGAAAGAATTTTTTTTCTGAATAGAGCTATCAGGGTGAAAAAAGACATTTCTTTCTGGCAGACGGCAGATTGTGGATTAAGCACCAAAGGATGGCCACACGCACACATCTTCACAAATCACATCAAATGACACAACAGCACACCCACGCACTTACACACTCACACAAACATTCCTTACAAATCAAATCAAAAACAGGGCATGCACGGAGGAAGCGCGATTTGCCAATTGGCCAGACCATCCACGCAGAAAAAGATTTAAATATCACTGGAAATGGGGCCAGTGTGATTGCATCACTTCCGGTTCAGCAGAGCTAGTTAAATGCCTCTGGTGGCCAAGTAATTCAATACTCCAGATAGTATGCATAATGTCACAAATCGCCTTGCACGCAGGATCACCAGCAAATTAAAGATTCAAACCGAGCTCACCCAGTTGTGTTGACAAGGAAGTTATTCTAATATATTCTGCCCTTGAGTGTTTAGACTGTACAAAAACCTCAGACTAATTTTATGCAAAATATATAAAGGGTCAAACTTAATGCCCCTAACTCCTGAAGTACAATTTTGCGATTGAGCTTGCCTCATCTGAATATGAGGGAAAATATGTGACAGACGCTCCCTGTAGCTGTCAGCTGATAAAATGGGGACAAGAAAAAAGAATACAAATAAACAAGTGAATAATCCCTGCTCATTATTTACGTATGGAGGGTGGTGAAATCTCTCGGTTTATTTTGGGTTTGCTTGCCCTTTTTTTAAAGAACCACAATAGAAACAAGCGGACTGAAGCATCCACCTTTAGCTTCACTGTAGATTACAATCATCCCTAGAAAATGACACATACATGATTAATTCACACACTTCACACACTCCACACACTTCACACATGTGTGTTAGCTCGGACAAATGAACGTTTGTGGGAAATACATGCTACATTTTCAGTACAAGTGGAAGGACGCTGCAAAGGCTGACAGTCATGATGCATGGCAGTAATTGCAAAGCTAAAACGGGAAAGTGTTTTATTCAGTTTGTGGATAACTGTTGCCATGACAACACACTTTCCGCCTAACTGACATTCATAAAGGACAACACTGGGATGTTGTTTATGTGCACACATACAATGTATACACACACACACACACACATATATATATATATATATGCTGGTAAATATAAATTATAGAGTAATTATTCATAGTTTTCACGTGATGTCACGGTCCCTTGGGGGGCAAAACAGACATTATTTTCTGCTGCCTGCCAACCAATAAGCAAGTGATACACTGTTACTTTGAGTTTGTTACTTTTGGGTTGCCAAAATGCTAGATGGTTGTAGTGCTTTCGGATGCACTAATTGACTTGGAGACAAGCCTGGGCTGTATTAGGTGAGGGATTCCCCACAAGGTAGCCTAAACCAACATACCGCAATTGAGCAGTGACGGGTGTCCTAGGGGGTTTTAATGGTAGAAATGCGGCAGCGGGTGCTGTAACGTTATATGGATCGGATATGACCAACACTTGCAGTTTGTGTTCATATCATTTTTCTTAAATTGAAACGTGATGCAAATAAAATTTGACTGAGCCGCTATGCTGGTCTGTTGTTTTGCCTTCCAGGTCACCGCATGGCATGCATGTCATGTGACTGAAAGCTATGAATAGGCTAAATATTTAAATGTGAACACTGATCAGTGTTACCTCGTTGCTTTACCAGGGACAATCAATCCAGATGGTTTAACTATTTGATATTTAAGAGTGAAATTGAGAAAGACTAAGACAGGACAGAAAGAACAGCAGCTATAAATGAAAGTGAAACATTTAAACCTTTAAATCATAATATTCACAAAAAAACAAGGTATAACATAAAGCTTCCCTTTAAGTTCAGTCCAAGGTTTAGTTCCACTTTTGTGTTCTAGTTCAAATCAGATCAGCTTTGCTCAGCTCAAATTCAAATCAATCAAGTTAAAAATTCAGATCAGTTCAGTTTAGTTTAAACGGCAATAATCCTACTCCCACCACTCTGGCAGCAAGTTTACTAACTGTACAACAGAATGACACAGATTCTTCTAGGCATGAAGAAGCTAAGTCATCTCTGGAGACTTCATCTGTGGGCTTGGCTCGCCATCTTGTAGGTGCGTTCCATTTGACATGGGAAGACGGAAAGTCGGGACAACCGCATGACCCCCTACTTCGTGATTAAAGATGGCTGCTCCATGTATCAACAGTGAGTAAAAAACTGTAGTTTATACTGTTTATTAGCACTTCTGTGTTTTTTTTTCATTGTCGTAAACATAGTACTTCCCAGTTGCTGTCTGTGGACATGTTACTACTGTGCCAATACTTGCAAACGAGGTCTTCACTAAAGAACAGACACTGTTTTTAATAGACCTGATGCAGCACCACATAGAGGCTGAAGGTGAAGGCATAGCTGCATGCAGTGCTAGCTATTGTAGTCCCACTGCTGCATGTAACTGAACTCAGCCCAGGGTTGTGTGATAAGGACAACTGAGACGGTAAATATGCCGAAAAGAAAAAAAGGGGAAAAAGAAATGTGTGGTGCAGAAAAAATAAGAATTAAGAAGAAAAAGATGCAAAAGAGGCAGTTGAATGCGCCAAATCAACTGACCGCTTCCTTGCTGTGGCAGGCACAGATGAGCCAGGACCCAGCAGCAGAAGAAATAGGTGCACAATTAGTAACGCATTAATTATAAACTGAAATTATTTATATATGTATTTTTACGTTCGTTTTTTATATATATATAATAACTGCAAACTCACATAAAACTCCTCTCCCTCTCAAAGTCCCAGGCTGAATGTCAGTACCAGTACATCCCTGGTAGCGGCATTAACATACCTGTCAACCCTCCCGTTTTGCCCAGGATTCTCCTGTATTTTTAACATTTAAAATTTAACACTGTGTGTTTGAAGTGTTTGCCATGTTCCCCTCCGATAGTCAGTTGCAGTATTTAACATTAGAACTATAGCTGTAACAGATGGGAGGTCAACGGCAGCCGCCAATAAAACAAGAAGAACAGCAGCACGCGGGGACAGTTGCCAGGCTGGATGATGCAGGGCTGTACAGAGTATTTCGCTCGTATATATCCCAAAATATAAATACTTGGGAAGCAGGAAAAATTATTAACGAGCACAGTGTGTGAGTAATGACTACAAACTATCGTAATTGTTCTGCATGAATGGTTATTTTTGAACCAATCAAAAGCATCAGAACAGCATCAAACTTTACTGAACAGCCATGGCTGGAACTGGGAAAGAAAGAAATTGTGCAGAGAAACACTCTAAGCAACAAAATGAATATTATTCATATAGCTGAACTTTTTACAGAAAATATTCAGATGTAACCCCCGATGTTATTATGAACATTTTCATAAGTAACTGTTATTTATATACACATTTTCCCTAGTAACTGTAACATATGACTTACAGTTAATTTGTAATTAAATTACATAACTAAATTACATGTAACTAGTTAGTTCCCAAACCTGGTAACTGGAATATAATATTCATAATAAACTACTATATGAAAATTTATTGAATATACTGAGATTATGTAAGTAATATAGTAACATTACACTAACAGCTGACTTGAATAACATAAGGTCCAGTGCAGCTGACCTGCCGCCCAGTCGCTCATTCACGCCAAGGATGGTGCATTTACTAACTCTGTAACAGTGTAATGCAGTGTAAATGTTGATTACTAACTGTAATAATATTACTGTTTTGTAAATAGTAATCTGTTATACTATTAGTTAGTACAATTAGTTGAGAAAAGTAATATTACAGTTTCTACCCAATACTGCCAACAGTATGAAATTATTTTTAATTTAATGTTAGAAATGTTAATGTTAATTTAATGTTATGCAAATTAAACTCAATCAGCAACAGAAAACTACTTTCTTAAAAGCGAAAGCAAGCATGTAACAAGATTTAACTGAAAACACAAGACTGAACTCTTAAATTAGGAAACACTTTTAACACCCTCTCTCCTCAGAGAGAGGAAACATGGGCCTACAGCTCCACATTTCCTGAGCACACAGCTCCACACTGCTGTCTGACCCTAACTGGTCCACTGACCCCATAGGGTTCATTTACACAGGGGACGCTGGGGACATGTCCCCAACACTTTTTGAAAGCATTTGTTAAAAATGTTCTGAAAAACAGCTTGCACCAAGAAATGTTAATTAACAAACGAAAATGCTTTGAGAAAAGGTTTATTTACACAATAAGAAAACATTCAATACTATATAGTTTTCTCTCATATAAAAACAGACATTCCCACCGTAAATTGGAGCAGAAAATGCCTCCAGAATGCAGGAAATTACCTTATGAGTTTAATGCTCAAAATCTTCGGAAGGAGGACCCCCAGACCCTCCGCACATAAATTTCTGCATCAAATATTTAATCTAAATAGTGGTAAAAATCTTCTTGTCTAGTTCTCGTGGATAGTCCCATCTCATGACCCAAATGTATCATCACCCCCCTAATCTGAGCCATTATGTCCCCACCACTTTTCAACACAAATTGACGCCCTTCACTGACCCACTCCACTCTGCATGAGCTCTAGTAGGACTACTCACCACTAATTAGTGAACAGTCCATATTGTATTGTATGCATGCTACATTCTCATTAGGGGCTGAAACCCCCTAGAGGTCTGATCCTAGAATTGCCACTGATGGCCCTCATCTCATACTTAATGATTCTTTTCCACAGTTAGAACAATTTCCTTTCTATTTTTCTTTTAAACAAAGGCAAGACAGATCCAGAACATTGAATACTCAACATTTCCTAAAAAACTGACTTTTTGTAAATATGAGGTTTCTTGCATGCAGCTGATGATAGCAAATTTGAGAGTTCCTCAAAAGGACATATCACCATCACAGAACAATACAACCGATGATGACAAATTGAGAGTGATCACTGAGAGTGGATGGGGGAAGATGAGAAATGAGAGTAGAAAGCAAGAGAGGGAAAATGAGAGATGGGGAGCACTGACATGGTGAAGGAGTGGGTCAGAGAGAATAAAGGATGGTGGATGAGAGTCAGGAATATACTGAGTAGGAGGGATAGATGGAGGGAAACATAGGAGGGGAGCGTCCTCTTGGTAGAATAGTTCTGATTGAGGTCAGTTTTCCCACCAGATGAGACTCCACTTTAATCACCCTCTGTCGGTCTCATCACCATGGAGGGTCTGGCCTCATCAGGGAGAGAGGAAAGACAGTGCTTGGAGAGAGAGAGATAGAGAGAGATAGAGAGAGAGACATAACAAAAAGAAAAAGACAAATTACAAAGAAAGAGACACATACAAAATGTGAGCAGATGTGCTGAGTATGAAAGTAGGTAGTTCTAGTTAGAGAAATGGAAAGCAAAGGACAAAGTGTGAAACTGCAAGAGAAAAGAATACATATGCTGTGTGAGATACAATGTTGGAGTCATACCCGAAGGAAGGGGTGGGGAAACAACAATTTATAGTTTTGTGTATACAAGAGGAAAAAGATTAAGAGTAATGGAAAAAGAGAGACTAGTGGGGACCAAATACGGAAGAGGTGAGGGGCCGTTTTACCCCCTAACCTTGCTGACCTGCTGAACAATGATACGCTAATTAATGATAAGTGTAAGGATATATTTTAAAGTACTTAAAGCCCCCCTCCTGTGTATTTTGACATTTCTATGATATTTCATATTTTACTGAGTCAATTCCTTACAATGTTGATTACCCACATAGTTCACCAAATATTTCTTGAGAAATAGCTTAATTTTGTGTTCAAAGTTGCAAAAGTTTCTTAGTTGTGACGTATGACTATAGTAATTCATACGTCATTCTCCAAGCTTGCGCAGGTGCGCTGTCATGCCTCGTTAAAAAACTGTCATGCCTCTTTAAGTCAGAGCATCAAACTGATGGTTTGGTTGTCATGGTAAATCATTACGTCCGACTGTTAACCACAACCCATTCTCTGTTCATCAAATACGGCAGTTAAAACTGGCTGGAGGAGGGCTATAAAGTGTATTTGTTTGCATTTTTTTACTACTTTATACTTCTATCCCAGCACATTTTAACAATATTAAAGTTTTTTTTTTACTCCACTACATTTACCAGACATATTAACAACTGCAACTGCCTGCAACCGTACTGGTTTGATTCACTTTCACCACTCTCATCAAACTTGTTTCTATCCAAAGCAGGCAGCTGTTTTCAGTGAAGAAGGCTCCGCTAAACCCACTGAGTTTCAGACAGTGACTAGCTGGTGAACAAAGTGAAGTTTTTAGTAGCTAAAGACCAATATGTTTAAATAGAGCAATGCTGGATGTGTATACACCCTAACAAATTCACGATATATTAGCACACGTCATCTCATGACATCCACATGTGAAGCTTTTATGGTACATCTGTGGAGGTACAGACTGTGTTCTTAATACACATAAACTGCACTACATTGTGACTGTAACCAATCTCAGACTGTTTTATTTAAGTGGACAGTTTTGTGGATTGCTTTCTGGTTTGCAAAGACTATTCATATCATAATACTACATTTTCATGTACTGTATTTTATGTTAAGGGAAACCCCACAATTTCATACAAAATTGTCTGTGCAAAAGCCCCTTGAGTGAGAAGCTATACTGTACAGATGGAAGGCTAAAAATGGCGAGAGACAAGCATCCAGAGAGAGAGACAAATAGATAAGAAGATAGGATTCTGGTTTCAGCATGAGATCTCCCATCTGTTTGTAGCCAGAGTGACACCTGCTTAGCTTTGATTCAAAAGTGCACACTGAGCCTTAATAGAAGCTACACATTGCAAAGGAAAAGAGCTGTGGCCATGTGCACACATATGCTCAGTCTCGCATTTGTCAACATAAAATGTGGAAAACAGAAAGGTATACAAAAGGAGTGAGCACAAACTAACAAAGCGAGGGCATACGAAGCTCATATAATGATGTATGTAGTAAGGTCTTACAGGGAAAATGAACAGGACCCTTCTGCATAATGGCCTCCTTGTGAAGCTCATTGCTCATTGTAGAAGTGGATGGAGACGTGCCATGAGTCATGGTAGTATGTGGTTCTCTGTTGCTCTTACCAAAGCAGAATAGCAGTGACAAGAGGATTCTTACATCAAACCAATCATTAATGCTAGCAAGCTAGTGGTGGCCCTTGGTCTCTTTATCTAATTTGTGTACATTACATAAGACAGCTTTGCTTTCAGTGCTATTCTTGACATTGAACCCCTGCATGATATGCTGCCCTATACCTCCATTCCCTCCAACAGGCAGTTTAATACCATCCTCATTACATAAACCCAATCTGTCTCAGATCCTGATGAAAGTAACACCCACAGTAACTAAGATGGGGATAATGACCAAATCCTGCCTAAAAGCATCCATGTCATCACAGGACGGCAAAGTGGAACAAACACTTGCTGTGGATTTAGAGCACAAACTTAGTGTACCTTGTGGAAGAGGTCACACTTTTAGCAAATGAGAATGTACAGATGACTTTGAATATTTTTTAACTTGAGAATGATTGTTTATTGGGAGGAGAGGGAGGAAGTAACTGAATCATCCTACTAAATTAAGCTAGTCCAAAGTAAGCATTTGACTACTGAAACATTGGTTTGATTTTACTGACTTAAATGGGTTTTGACATTTATGACAATGGACATCCTTATAGTTTTAGAGTCAGCTAACTGTTACTGTTCATTACTGACATTCTCCTTCTTGGACATATAATTCGTCAACATGGCATCATTGCTATGCTGACGAAACACAAATCTGCAGACAACAAGTTTTCATACACTCTACCATCATACAACCTGACAGTCTGCTATAATGGTATTTAATCTTGGATGACCTGCAATTACCTTAAACTTAATCAGGATAAATACGAGCCCTAAAATGCCTTTCTGGCCACACATTATGAAGTCTCCCATTTAAATTTGTCCATCCCTTGTTTTATTACACCCTCTGTTGCTGAGGTCAGCAATGTTGGTGTAACTTTGGACTCCACCATTTGTTTTATCGCACATATATCAAAAACATCACCAAGGCTGTCTTTTCACCTGAAGAACATCTGTAGACTACGCCCCTCCCTTTCCCACTCTGATGCAAAGACTCTCATTCGCACCTTTGTTACGTCCCAGCTAGATTACTGTAATGCCCCTCTCCTTTCTGGCATACAGTAAGTCCAGAATTCACTTGTATGAGTTCTCTTCTCCTGGGAGCACATCACACCTACCTTTTAGCAAATGCACTGGCTCCCAGTTAAATACTGCATTTGTTTTAAAGTACTTCTTCTTATTTATAAATCTCTCCATGGCTTAGCTCCTCCCTACCCATCCAGTCTTCTCCATCCCTACACACATTCTTGCTCACTACATTCCTCTGATGCCCATCTACTCTCCCCACACTGCTCCAGGCTCTGCACTGTGCATAACAGGGCCTTTAGTGTGGCTTGCCCTAACCTCTGGAATGCTTCTTTTAGTTTGCTACTGAAAATTCACTTGTTTAGATTAGCCTTTCCTGGTGCTTCGTGATGTGTATGTTGAATGAATGTATTCTTGATCTGTATATATATATATTTCTCTTCTCTGTCTTTTATTATGTATTGACTGTCTTGTCTGTATTTGTAAAGTGTCTTTGGGTGGCTTGAAATGCACTTATATGTGTGTTTACATTATTTCATCCATGGTTTGTAAGTGGCACATGGCTGTGTGTTTGTGCATGTGTGGCGATGTTTATTGAGGTTACAATAAAACACTGTATTATAGTTTTTCCTCACTCACTTTGGTACATTTCTCGAATCATCCCTAACATTTGCAAAACAACAAGTGCATTTCTTGAAACATATCGAACAAACAGCACGACACAGTGGATTACCTCCAAAAGCCCATAACTTGCTTAAAATCCTTAGTCTCTCAAAAGCACATCTTTATGTCATTGAACACGCCATTGCCAGTGTCATTTTTTACAAACAAGATAGTCAAAGTGTTTAGTCATGTTATCAATATAACAGTGTACTCTGTAACTGTTTCCTTATGTACACTAAGGCTGCAATTGTGTTACAAAATTAGAACGGAACATTTTGTTCAGTTGTATACTTGAATGTGAAGAATGACCTTGATTTTGACATGTTCCACCATTTTGCATATAGTGACTTATGCAATGGGCTATTCAACAGAGAACTGGTATAATTCATTGTGATGAGCATGACATAACCAATTGATAATGTAGGAAGCAGCAGACAATTGTACATAATCATAATTTGCTTCAGTGTGTCAAATCATTTGCAATATGTTCAAAACAAACAATGAGAAATTGCTTTTATGATATGCACAAGTGACAAGATGATATGGAGGTTGGACAAGTAGTTTTGAGAATTTCCATTCTGATCTGAGAAATGTACTAAAGCAAGTGAGGAAAACTGTATATAAAAAATACACAACACAATTGGATTTAAACAAAATTTCTAATCTCTATGAGAAACACACATATTGACTGGTCAACTCGCAAAAAACACTGGAAAATTTCCCTTTATATGTGTGTGCACATTTGTTTAGTATGAGTGTGCTCTTGCATTAAAATGTAAGTGTGTGTGCAGCCTGTGTGTGACCCTGGTTTAACCTTGGGGCTTGTGTCATCCCAGAGATAGATCGGTTTGGGAGGAATCTCAGGCCCTGCAGACACATTAAGGGAGTGCAGCTTCACTGAAGGATTACTCTGCACAGCAGGAGCTTGCCTTTAAATGTGTTAGCATAATGCTGGAGACAGCCAGGGAGGGAGAACGTAGGCAAAAGAAAATGAGAGAAACAGACAGAATGAAATAGAGAGAGAGGGACAAAGAGAGTGAGAGACCATTTTTGTAAAAATGAATGGAAAAAGGTGAAGGAACAATATCAAATTCAAAGACTCTTAGATTAAAAAAGTCCACAAGATGTACTGATATAAGATATATCATCTTGTCCGTATGGGGACAAGATTATACATCACACCATATTACACAAATAAAGCAAAGTAATTTGGGTGATAATAGTATGAGCCTTCTTCAGAGCTCTTGTCGAAACAATAAAGCTTTAGCCTATAATTCTCTCACAATTACCTTAAGAAGAAAATTACATGGTATGTTTTTTGTGCTCTCTTTTAACTCAACTCCTCACCATGATCTTATATAATACTCATTTTGTTTCTAAGGCTCTCTGTGATGATCTGTTCAAAACAAGAAGTCTTCAGACCTAATGAACAAAATACTTTTTTCAGTACGTTAAAAATTAAAAGGTAGATAGATAGATAGATAGATAGATAGATAGATAGATAGATAGATAGATAGATAGATAGATAGATAGATAGATAGAT
>JAPMOB010027531.1:0-10481 GCA_029875015.1 Lepomis gibbosus | reverse complement strand
GTGTGTGTGTGTGTGTGTGTGTGTGTGTGTGTGTGTGTGTGTGTGTGTGTGTGTGTGTGTGTGTGTGTGTGTGTATATGTAGGAGCACAGTCTATGTATAGGAGCCGAAAGAGAGCAGCAAAGGCTGCAGCCTGATGATAAACAGTCCCGGGCCTGTTTAATACCGCGTTTCGATGCCATCACTAAAAAACATTAGCTTTCTTATCCATCATGTTTCAAGTTAAATCAGATTTGACGCTTGAGACATAACGTTACATTATAGGACCCGCTAATCTCGATAGCAGTATCGATAACCTCTAACCTTATTTGATTTTTGGGTTTTAAGAAATTTTCGAACTGGGTCTTTTTCGAACTGGGTATCAATCCCCATGCCTCATATTTGGTTAACTTATCACTTTAGAGCAAGTTGAAGGTATATTAAAGACACTCCTAAACTCTAAATGCAGGGTGGAGGATATAACATTTTTTAAAGAAACTCCTCACACTTCCTGCTCTAACCCTATAAGCTATAATATACATCTCGTCACAGGAGCGACCAAGGAACTATTATACAACTTTCCCCATCTCTGCAACACATGTTCTCCAGTCATCAAGGTTTTTTGTGCAAAATATTGCACATTTTTCTTTTTGAAACACCTTGATGTCATTTTAATGTTATATTAAGGCACTCACTAGGCCGCAGAGTCATTGAGCTGGTACTCTCGGGCCCGTGTGAAGCAGCTCTGGACGCCTCCGTCAGCCCACAGTCGCTGGATGACGTTGGAGAGATCTTCTGGCAGGATGCCCTGCTCCTCTGCTGATGCGGACAGGGCAAACAGTTGGCGGGCATCATCCTGACAAGAAGACACACAGCATTAGACAGATTAGATCTCTTATAAAAAGAGATGACGTTTATTAATCCTCATTTTTCTTCACTAGAGCTCATAAAAGCTGATAAAGGGGCTTTAGTTAGGAGTTTCTTTCCAAATGGCTTGTATTTCTACTTGTGTCTTGCGAGGCCCGGTGATGATGTAGTGTATGAAGTGTATGAAACTGAGTCCAGAACTGTGGTGAAAAGACTTGAAAAGGGAAAAATATAGTTATTCACTGTGATTGTGAATTCATTTTTAATTTCAAATGTAAGACTTTTGAACAAATTATAAAATTACAGATTACAATTTTTTGGTGGCTTTTACTGTTAATGGTATTGTTATCGTCATTGAGATTCATAGCGAACTGTTACAGAGGGTTTCTTGAAATGTAGCAATGACAAGTAAAACATAGCAGAGATTTATCGGGCATTCATTTTTGGCATTCAGTTGCCTGGCCAATATAAATCAGAGAGGGTGAGTTGTCGTCACCCAGCTACTTTCCTAACATACAAACTGTAGCTTACTGTTGTGTGTATGCAGTGTGTGCTTGTGGTAATTGTGGCTCTCAATCTGCTTTATTTAGAAATTACAGATAAGAGCTATAACCACTGGGAATGGCTGGTTCCACGATAGACAGAAAAATGCAAAGTGCAAAGTGACATGTTTTATGGCTAACTCTAAGGGAATGTGCAATCCAATTTGACCAGGGAGCATAAGAGATAAGTAAAGAAACAGAGAAGTAAATCAAAGAGTGAGGAATAATATGCCCAGAAGTTAAGTTATGGACACATCATTGACTTTGTTTGACTGTGGCACCACAGTCATCTTCAATCAAATTTTGTACTGTACATTAAACCCGGAGATACCACTGAGCCACACTGAAATGCTGCAGATGAACTGTTTTTGTTTCATTTTGCCTCTCTTAGCCTCTAGCCTTAGCCATACTATTTTTTTGGGTGCTCCATGTCTAGCTCAATTGCTGTTGATGGACACAACTATACCTGGAACACTCTGGTTATGGAAATGTGTCTTTAAAGCACAAGGACCATTCTCTGATTGTATCCATATTAGGGGGACTGTTAGGCACACACAACCGCATTAACACACAACCTTCAGATTAATTTTCTTAGCGTATGAGGTGCTGGAACACCAAACAAATAGATTATTAGTGCTGGTAGCAATGGAGTGGATTTATGTGTAAACAATCAAAGGTAGAGTTGCAGATATGGTCACTCCATGAGAAGGGCATCGTCCACAGCTTACATCACCTTCATCGCACCACTCTGACCCTTTGTGTTTGACACTGGACATAAGCTTACATAACCCTTTGATGTTAGCAACCAAGAGTGGACTTTCCTGTACTAGTTAACCATTGTCTGGCTCTCCACCAACTTAGCTGTAGGTCACAGTAAGTCAGCAGCCGCTTAATGTGTACCCTGTGGTAGTACTTAAAATCTCGGGATATAGCACATGCTGTTTTAAATGGATGTCAGAATATTAGAACACCGTGTTTTTGTGATACCTGCGATGTCTTCGACCAAACCAAAGAATGGGTCTTAACCTGAAGGGCAGCAGTTACATTACATTCAAACTACCATCAAATTGATGGCTGGGCTCTTTCTGAAGGTGGAGTTCCCAATTTTGGTCTATTGCTTAAACAAAATTCTCAGGCCCATAAAATGCTGATGTTAGTATATTGATGAATGCTGACTGCGTTCCTTCAGACTGTGAGACAAATACTCTCTTTTTAATTGAAATCTGAAAAATGTTTGATTCTCTCTATAGGCCATTGCAGTGGGGGGAAGTGTAATTCAAATAAACTAATTGACGAAACACTGTAATCTATCCAGCAGAACGTGTCATGCAGAGTGAGCTACCTCAGCAGAGCCATTGCTGACATATAACAGGCAGTCAAGAAGCTCTTTCCACATAAAACCACATTTATCCAACTCCACTGGAAAGAAGGTCACCCAAGAGAGTGAAATTTAGAAAGAACACAAAAATCCGTACAGAAAGTGCAAAGTAAAGATTATTAGGGTAACAACAAAATCTGAATTTAACTGCTTGCACTGTAGCATGCATGTTTTAGTAACATGCTACTAAGTATAGTAATTGAATCCAGTACACATGAAACACTGCTGCTTTATTACTTATTCCAATTCAGCAACATTGAGAGGAGAGGATCAGGTAGGTCAGATTCCTTATGCAGTATTAACATACACTTAGAAATAAGTTAATGGAAAAAAATGCGCACGAGTTAAATTATGTGGCATTATGTTAATTTATTATTCTTTTCAAATTTACTTTCATGTAGGAGTTAACAGATGGCTTAATCCTCTATAAATCAAGATACTCGGAAATATCTCTAGAATAGAATATATGAATCACATTTGTGAGACAGTGGGTCCGTAGAAAAAGCAATGTAATTTTGTCTCTGTGATCCTGGGTGATGCCCCAATGAAAGGCATTTTTTTACCATTTCCTTTAACAGCACGCACACACACACACAAATACATGTCACTGCAGGAGTCCATCTTAAGCATCTGCTGCCCATAGTTGATTTCCAAGTACAAACAGTCACACTGCACTCGTGGGAAATTTTTGAGCTGCAGAATTTCTACTGCTTCAAATCCTTGTGGTTAGATAGGGGTGGTGAGGATGGAGGCAGAGGTGGAGGCTTTGGTAGTGATTAGTATAGATAATAGCACTAAAATATGCCTTTGGTAGACGTGCCTGTATGGGCACACAGAGACATTTTAAGTGGCACATGAGAAAGAAAACTCAATCCTAAAATATTGATATAGGACACTACTTTGTTTAATATTATATTAAGTTAGTGAAAAAACCATTGACTGTCTATAAAAAGGAAAAAACAGACAATCAACCACCATGATGAATTAATTTTGACATTATTATTACATTTGTCAAAATGATAAAAATATAGAAAAATATATTTTAACGCAGGATTAATCAAAGTGGGCTACTTTATGATCCGTGACTGGGCTGGCTGACCGGCCGGCCGGCCAGCTGCTGTCTGTGTGTCTGTGAGACTGGGCCACGAGGGGGGATACGAGCAGCCTCTCCGAACTTGAACTGATCCTCATTTTTGCTGTAATCTGACTGGCTCAACGGCGCTGATCAAAGGAGTTTACTTTCCATCTAGTCCATCACACAAATGCAACAGAGATGGTAAATATGGGGGAAAAAATGTAATTTAGAAGAAAAATGTTGGCTTAAGAGGCATTTGTAACTATTTTGGCCTTCTGACTGACTGTACACATGACATGTTGGTAATTAAGAGTATACTGTGACTTAATTTTTAACCAGACTTGACCTGTTCTTGTTTAGTGCAGTGGTGTCTTGGTTATTCAAACTGAGGAGTCAGGTGTCATCCTGAGGTTTCTTGAAGGTCTTCAATACCACAAAAACACTATTAGTATTTAAATAAAATTGCTGAGGCATAAGAAAAGTGAAAAAAAGTTTATAAATGTATGGTAAATAAAGATGTTTAGCTAAATAAGTTTGTTTATTATTGATTATTGATGCACTCATCTACCAAAATCTATTTTAATTGGAATATTTTCGATGTTTATCACAACAAATATCAATATATGTGATTCATTTTGATTCATTCGATTCATTCATTACAAAACAACAAACAAGTTGCAAAAATTAGACTAATTTTTTTAAATCACTTGACAGCTGTATTTATTATATTTCTATTATTGTTATTAACAAGGTCAAACTTCAATTAAAATCTGACTAACTATCAGTTCATAAATTAAAAATGACATGTGCATTAACAGCTGCTGGCACACTGGATGTCTTCATCTTTGTATATTGACACTCATCACAAAAAAGGTTGCCGGCCCCTGCGCTTTACTAACAGCTTCCCAGAAGGTTTTGTTACTACCTTTAACAGCTTTCTATTATTAGACAACAGGTTTCAAGTTGCATGGGAACAATATTGCACTTGAAGGTATGCTATGTTACGTAAAAGCATCTGTACTATTTGTTTATTGTTCTAAAATACTGTTTATAAAATAAAAAACAGGCATATTTAGCTTGGTTGACAACGATCTTTAGCTCACATGTCTTTCGGGTTTTGAGTTGGCTTATGCTAACAGCAGCACAATCTTTTTTCTACAACATTGCTGTCAGCTTTGCTGTATTCCACTTACGCCTTGCTGCTGCAGATGGTGACGACACTTATACATTTCAGTGTCAACTTTATTGTCAGATACCTACCGCTCTAGTAGCTTCCTCATAGTCGATGTTAAGGTTGGACATGGCTTTGATGATGGCCATAATGGATTGGATTGTGTTGCTGTAGACAACTGCTCTGTACTGCTTACACTCATCTTCTGAGTACCCATCCTCGTGGATAATCCTGAAAACAGGGGAAGAGAGGGGGAGAGCAAGGGGAAAAAAGACTAGTGTGTTATTTAACAGAAATCACAATGTGACGACAAAACATAATGCTCACGTTATGATTACACATTACACAGAGTGGAGTAAAATATTGTTTGCTATTTTTTTGCCCAGGCTTTTGCCTCTTAGGCAACATACAGACTGCCTATACTTATTGGTAGAAGATTGCAGGCACTACTAAAAATGTATTTTCACCACCTCTGCACATTCTTCAGGTAACAATTAAAACAAAATATTTTTTCTATACACTAATAATTTGCTCCTACAAACAGGCTAGAATTGACTTTTATGTAGTTAAAATGCAAATACAGCATTATCTCTCATATGGCATCAGGTCTCTATCAAGAAAAATATGATGACCAAACCTACATCCTTGTAAGAAGATACGTGTTGTTTAGTTTGGCCACAGTTGCTGATGTTAAAGAAAGTCTATGCAGGTAAACATTTTGTCTCATTGTGAAAAGGCTGTCCATTAAACCAGATCTAAGATTTTATATTTAATTGGTATTTCATTAGATTCATCAAAGATGATCTAGTTGCACGCATGTGTTCACAAATCACAACCCTGCTGGGCTGCGGTACTGGGAGAATTCATCGCTTTTGTGTCTCTCAGCTTGAGGACACCAAAACAAATATTTACTTGATTTCGGAGTTGCGGAAAGAGACAGAGGGACAAAGAGGCATGTGGTTGAAAAAGCATGGAGCTGAGACACAAGCTGCTGGGCTGGAAACCAAAGAGAACAGTCTCCCCTGGCCCGTCACAGCCCAGAGACACAGCCAGGATGCTCATTGGTTGTGTGATGTGCTGAAAGGGACCTCATTAATATGCAAGTGAGCACACTGTGAAACAGCCAAGAGGGCTTAAAGCCCTCAGCCCTTGAAACAAAACTTTCAAAACTCAAAACCATTTTGATTGACCTGATTGTGCAAACTTTGTTTTATTAGCATTATTTAAATAGTTATTTTTATCCTAATCTTAAACTTATGTCTGGCACATATAGACAAGGTGTAGCTGGACACACAGTCATCTAGCTCTTTGTATATGAAAAAATCAGGAAATTGTGCTTTCTGCACATGAACACCTCGTTTAAATGCAGATGTAACTTATGAATATATGCAAAATATGAATGTATGCAGAGTCTCTTTCAACATATAACTGAGATCAGTTGTTATCTACAGAAGGAACCACTCAGAGTTTGTACCGCACCAATCCTTTAAATGTTTTTCTAATAACAGAAAATACAGTTTGTAATGTGCATCTGAATCCAGATCTGCATCAGGAACACACATCCTATTGACACCCACAATAACTTCTTTCTTTTTTGGCCTAACTTTCCATTAGATTTGACGGAGTAGTTATGCGATATCTTGAATCACTGATATAACCGGGTCAGACAAACTGAAAACTTGGCAATGGTAATTATATTGTATGGCCTTTATGAGCTACTTCCTTCTCATTTAAATATTTCATTACTGGCGGTGTTAAAAATAACTTGCACGTCTCGCATCAACCAGGGGATATTTTCAAGAGAACTCTAAAACTGGATTAAATTGAAATCCAGTCATTAATGCTGTCATATTCTGTGACTGTCACATTCTTTCAAGCATAATTATTCTTTTTTTCACCACATGTAGCGTCAACCAGCGGGAATATTTCTTAAGAATTAGATTAAATGAAATCCAATCATTAGTGCTGCAGTTTCGTATGACTCCCACACATTTTTGCAAGCTTAATTATGCTTTTGTTAGAATTAAGAATAGACAGATTCCCCACATAGTATCCCTGAAATCTATTATTTGACCATCTTATAAAAGAAGATGCTCACACAACTGAGTCTAGTCTGGGACTGAGGGGTTACATTTGAGAGAGTTATGTCTGTTCTCTATTTTTAGGTGGCCAAAAGAATTCACTCCTACTCGTCTATGAGCGAAGAGAAGCACCCTTTTCACTTCACAGTCAGTTAAAGAGACCCATATACCTTTTTCATTTTGACATGAGATAGATGGAAAACTACAGGTATAAATTAAAAACATCAATAACTGCCGCATACCAATAAGCTTAACCAGTTCTAGTGGTCTGGTATGGTATACGAATCATTCGTGACAATAAATAATATCCTTTGTGAAATAAGTCTTATAGGAGGGTTTAAGTCAACTCACTGAGTGAACTAACAACATGTGATCCAAATCTAAATCCATGTATAGAGAGAAGTAATTTGGCCATTTGGAGAGACTTGTTTTTGTGTTTTCTGTGTCCCTTGCTCACTTCCCCATGTATATAGGGGAGTGGAAGTGCACCTTTGTTAATGACATCTCAAAGGTAAAAGCATCATGCGTGTAGGTGTTCATTGATTTGCACATTTGAGAGAATTTTAAAGGAACAGTTTATCGTAGAGATTTGTGAAACCGCCTCAGTTAAAACCAAACCCCAAAACACTAGGCCTTCCGTTCATGCGCATCAGCTGTAGAAATGCACATTTCTCAACCCTCATTTTAAGGATAAGTAGGGAGGGTTTCTGACTGACAGGAGGAAAATGTCACAGCCAGGAAACCAACAGCTCCATTTCAATATCCAATAATCAAGGCCTAAGGTTTGAGCTTCTCCTTGCTCATAGCTTTTGATACTGCTTGTAAACAAATTCTTTAAAACATTGTGATAAACTTACCAGTTGTCTCTGGGCACGTCAGCTTGGTGGTGATAAATGTTCATGGTGCACTGCCTATTAATGGCCTATTTCAAGCCTGCTGGCTGTGAGCCAAAGAATGCCAAGCTAAATGGGCCAAACTGAGAACATAAGGTAGCAAGAACATTGCATCTATCATAGGTGAGGACATCCTTGTGTCCAAAATCAGTTACAGTGCAGAGGAAAATAGAGCTCGCCTGTGTGTGTGTGTGTGTGTGTGTGTGTGTGTGAGACAGAGCAGAAAAGTATGTTTCCTAACATAAACGACACTGGAAGACTTCATTTTGCACCTAGGTTGGCATATCAGGGCCATAGAAAGAAAAAAAAAGTATCAATTATGGAGCGGGGAGAGGGGGGTAATATTCCAAGGGGAAAAAAATTACATTAAAGTTGTACATTTTCCAAGAAAAAAACATGGATATTTTTTTGAAATTGAAGTGCAAACTTTAAGAGAAGATTTCTAAGATTATAAAATCACAAATTTACAAGAAAAAAACTCTCAGATGTGCTTATGTTGTTTAACAACTCTGTGACTTTAATTTTCGGATATTTTCCCCTCCTCCAGCTCCATAATTATTTCCCTCTATAAAATTTTTAACCTATAACTGCCCTAATGCGCCGCTGTAGGCACCTGCTTTACCTACTTTTTAGAATGAAAAAAATTGTCATTTGTGGTGCACACTTGTGTCAATATCTTCAAATTAATGTGCTGCTATAATTCTTCACCTCATGTTCATGCTGCACATACTGATCCTCAAATAAATGTTAGAATACCATGTAGCAAAATTTTCCTAATGCAGTTGTGCTATATGACTATGTCAGAGATGGAGGGAGGAAAAAGCAAAACAATGAGCAGTCACTCACTTCATCTGCTTCACAATGGTGCTCTTCCCTGATTCTCCAGCACCTGCAGAGAGAACAAAAACAGGTTTAAAAATACACTCCCGTTAGCTGAGAAATGTAAACAGGCAGCCAGAGAGGCCGCCTCACATCTGGACCCTTCCTCTTCCTCCCCTCCCTTTACCTCCCAGCCTTTTCCCTCGCTCTCAAACAGACCTCAGCACTCATTTTCATCCTGGACCAGTCATGTGTTCTCTTCTACTATATACCTACAGGGATTCTGCCCCTTTAGCTATATCTCAGTCAGCTCTATCTGTAGTTTAAATTCAAGTAGTAATGCAGGAGCGTCTTTTTATCCTGGCGACTCACAACCTTTCAAAAAGGAACAAAAAACACTTCTCCTCTTTTTATTTCTAGACAAGTAATTTTATCATGATTAACATTTTAATGGAAATGTCTTGCACTGACAGGATATGGGCTTTTCTTATCCACTACTATGTTTATTCTAACAGCCTGAGGCAACCAGGGAGAGCTCATCTGCCACAAGGAATCTAACACTACACTACACACACACACACACACACACACACCCAGAGGTGCTTGTCAGTGCACTCGCCACTCGTACTCGCCTGAGGTGAAGTCTTTCTCGGATGACCCTCAAAATACACTACTATGCAGCACGCACATGCACAGTGTAGCCCCTGGGTAGAAATGGGCAAAAATAGTTTCCACCGACAGCTGTCAACTCATACTCCTCTGTGGGGTATGCTAATAGAGAAGAATGTGCGCTTTGCCTTGAAATAAAGACAGTTTGAACAAATATCCAATTGATTGTGACAGTCTAAAGGTGATTTATCATGTACCTTGTGGTGTGCCAAGGCTAGGGTTGGGTTTAAAAATTTACAATACCAGTACCCAAACCAGTGGTCTTAAAGTATTTCACTTGATACCTTGCGTAAAATGCCACCTGTTGAAACCATAGTAGCTGATTGGTATTATTATTTTTATTGGGATGGACAATTATCTATAATGAAACTACTTGTTGGCAGCTGCCCTAATACAAACACATTGTTACATTTTTCATTTTACATCCACCTCATGGTTCTCAAGTCCACACTCTCCCCTCCAAGCAATTTGCAAATCACACTGTGATGAAGCACTCATCCATCTGCTCTACAGTCTGTGGGCCATATTGTTAAGCGGGAGGAAAACCATAGAAAGTAATGCTCTCTCTGGCTCACCGCATACCTTGAGTGTGATTGAGAACTGTAAACAGACTCCCTGCTGAAGAAAATCGGAAATAACTAAGATGCAGACTGATTCAATGTAAATGGGCAGTGTGCAAATCACAGACGATGATGAAAGTCTAACATTGGTTTAAAGCTCAAAAGGCCAGCAAAATAAGCACTCATAAAAGAAACTAATAGTTTGTATGTTTCACTAATCTGAAGGAGAGGCACACTGTAAGACAACCATGACCGAGTTTGTCCCTGGAGCCTGTGGATCAGCTGCACATCAGCGAGTCTGGAGCCAAACTGCGAGACCTGTGAGTTCATGAATCTGACTGATCAGAGTCGAGCTAGTGCACCTCCCTCTTTCACCACACACACACACACACACACACACACACACACACACACACACACACACACACACACACACACACACACACACA
>JAPMOB010027498.1:0-14694 GCA_029875015.1 Lepomis gibbosus | reverse complement strand
ATTGAATTATTAGACAAAGATAACACAAGTAAACAAAAAATGCAGTCTTAAATGAAGGTTTTTATTATTAAGTGGGAAAAATTCAAACCTACATGGCCCTGTGTGAAAAAGTGACCTTTTGTGACCTCTTGGATGAGTTGTCGCTGCGCTCTTGGGGTAATTTTGGTTGGCCGGCCAGTCCTGGGAAGGTTCACCAGCTACTATTTGGAAGAGAGAGGAGAGGCTGCAGGTGGACATCTTGTCACTGTGTGCTGCAACTCAGTGTGTATTTCCACTGGTGTTTTTGAGGGTGTGTTGGACTAGCTGCTTGGTGAGCGTTATATGAGGCACAATTAGCTTTCATCCCTGCATAGTCTTAGGGATGACAGGGAAGCAGCTGGACTACAAACGAGCTGTTTTCAAGCAGTTCACAACAGTGTTTTCTGTGGGAGATGGGAACTCCCTTTGGGGTGGACTTTGGGCTTTTTGACTTTGCAAACATATTACAAGCACAAAAAAGGTATCTAACTCAATAAAGGAGAAGCAAAAAGCATAATACCACCTGTTTAACAAAACGATTATGATTACTTAAACTTTGTTTCTGAGAAATCTTGTTTTTTGTTAGGTTGGTATGGTAGATGGCTTTAAATACTACAGTGTCCATAACCCTCAGTGACTGTGGGCTATAGAGAAGCCAGTCGGGTTGTGAATTAGAGCTGTAGTCATGTCATGTTGACATTGCAGGGCAAAAACAAATCACAGAGTCATAACTTATGGATTCATTGCTAACATTTTTATGTGAACACCCTTCTACCTTTTGATGTTTTATCAAAAAAAGATCATTTAACTAGGAGAATTTTGCGTACATCCAAGCTTTGAAGGTGCTCTAAGTGAGAGTCACCTGACATTGTCTACGCAAAAAGTTGTGAGCATCAGTTCTCCTGTGTAAACGAAGTGTAACGTCAGTCTAAAGATGTGTGAACTGACATGGCCCACCTTCATGTGGATTTTTGAGAATGGGATGATGTGTATTGATCTGTACTTTATGGATCTCCAGGAGGATGAGTGGCTCAGTGGATTTGCTGATGAGCCATTATGTACTGTTCTGTCCAACAACCACAACTTCCACCTGACAGGGAAGTGGTATGATGAGAGGTGTAGCGAGAGTGGGTATGGCTTTGTTTGTCAAAAACCTCAAGGTAAGATTCCCTCATTTTCTTTATCTTTGATTTTATTCTCTTTGTTTTCATTACCTCTCTGGAAAGTTTTCATTCTTTCTCTTTTGCTGTCAAACCACTCTTTCTGATGTTAAATTGTCGTTTATACACTTAACTTATAACTTATTCTCTCTGCAAGTAAAAAAAAAAAATGTTTTCCTTTAATGAAATAAACTCTAAAAATACAATGACATTAGGGATAGTGGCAAGGCACATTTCTACACCAAGCCCCTCCTTTTATGTGACCTTGTGTTATTTGATTAAAAAAATTGATGTCATTGATTTGTTAACCTTAAAAAGAATAGTCAGGATTTTTGGAAAATGCACGATTTCCCTTCCTTGCCATGAGTTGAATTAGAAGACATTTATATCTGTCAGTAAAAATGAAGCTACAGCTAGGAGAGGGTTGGCTTAATTTAGCATAGTCTAGTCTTTACCTATCAGCACCTCTAAAGCTCACTAACACACATGATATCTCATCCTGGAGTCTCCGCAAGACAAGACTCAAGGAAGTCACAAATTAGATATGAAAATGTTATCAAAGCAAGAAAGCAAATGCTAAACTATTCCTTTTAATTGATATGTGTGACAGCTTATCAACTATGCATTTATTGTGTATGTCCCAAACATTAACACTTTGAAGCAATCATTCTGACCCACCTTACCAGTATCTTACCTTCTTCCCACACTCGTCTCTTTTGCCTTTTTTTCTTTTTACAGATACATCCAAACCCCCCACACACTCCTATCACTACCCTCTCCCTGACGATATTGAATACAGGAGCCGCAGCTACAAGGTTGTGTCTGGCAACATGAGCTGGTACGACGCGATGCAAATGTGCACAGAGAAAGATTCTGACCTAGTGAGCGTTACAGATGCCTACCACCAGGCTTTCCTTACTGTTCTTGTCAATAGATTGGCAGTCCCCCACTGGATTGGACTCCATAGTCAAGACGTATGTATCTCCTCATGCAATATGTTCTGTATACCTCTGCACTGTGTATGTCTCCTATATGTTTCTGTCAGAGAGGTGGCATTGTGTGTGTTTGTCTGGTTTTCTACAATTGATCTTTTAAAGTTTGACATTTTGGGACAAAATGCGTATTCAATTTTTTACTAAGAGTTCAATGAGAGGATCAAAGTTTGGTAGTTGAATGTTTTCTTTACAAAAACATAATTTGTGCATGACAGCACATTATCAGCATCCTAAAACTGTGTGGCAGCCAGTTTCCTATCCCACACTATAATGTAGATAAGTTCACTTAAATGATAAATAAAAACAGTAATACATTTAATTTGTAATGCAATCCACATTTTAAACAAATCTCAGAGAGCTACAAGTAAAATCATAATATTTGAAGTAGTAGCTCACTTTCTGTATTACATTACTCTGTTGTACCTTGGGTAGCAACAGATGTTAATTGCCTGCTCTGAAATGTAAAATGTGAAGATTTGAAATAGATTTAAAAAAATAATACGCATGGGCAGCTTATAGTTTGAGCAAAATAGCTTGGAACTAAATCTTAATAAGGGAACTACAAAAGAAAGCATCCTCCTCGCAAGGGACACGTAAAGTGTTTTGTTTAGCCAAGGGTTTTCTCCTAGCCTTATTCCCATGTAGGGGTATTCCACATGCATGTGCTTTCCCAGCAGACAGTCAGAGCCTTAACATTTGGATTTTAGATTTGCTGAGTGGAATGTCTTAGTCATGGAGAGAAATGAATACAGGAAAGAACTGATTCTCTGTCTGCCTCTCTTTTATTCATTTTTTATATCTTAATGATCTTGTTCAATGTCTGTCTCATTAATTAAACAGTAATTCTGTTCTTTTAACTTTGTATTACATGCATTAATACAATAACCACGCTAGTTAAAAACTAACAGTTTGCTTTGGATCATGTTGCTTAATCGTTATATCATGCAACACGAGTGTGTGTCACTCCTGGTAAATCAGTAGCTGGAATTCCCCTCAGGAACATGCATTTCCTTAACTAAAGCAACCAATAATTGTGACCGAGATGGTATGAAGATTTCTTGTGTTTAAGTAAAACTTAATTATGGGAAATGAAACATTCACAGTAAAAACAATCAATACATTGTCCACAAATAGCAGATACCAGTACCTGTGAAAGTTTATGGGACATTTTTTCTCAGACACAGTTCATAATTTTTTTTACAGCACCAACCTACAGGTATTATATAAGTACAATAATTTGATAAACTAATGTTAGCATAAGTGCAAAGATGCAAAGAACAGCAAAAAGCAAAGAACAATACTGTAAGGTCAATGTGAATAGCAACACCAAAGTTAGTTAATCTAATCTATTTGAAAAATTATATTAATTACAATAGCAACCTACATTTTCATGTATATTACCCCCAATTCTTGTTAATCGAACCGCTGTGCATGCACAGATTTAATTCAATTCACTTTTATTTATATAGTGTAAATCACAACAAGAGTTATCTCATAGCGCTTTTCATATAGAGCACGTCCAGACCGTACTCTGTGATGTTATTTACAGAAACCCATCAATTCCCACCAAGAGTAAGCACTAGGCAACACAGGCAAGGAAAAACTTCCTTTTAAGAGGCAGAAACCTTGCGCAGAACCATGGCTCTGGGTGGGCAGCCATCTACCTTGACCAGTTGGGGGTGAGTTAGAACGAGAGAGAGAGAGAGCAAGAAAGGGCGAGAGAGAGAGATAGCCATAAAGAGGTAGAGAGGGATGGGGGGTTAGGGTTAGCACCCACTGTGGCATTAGCTTGCATTCTAAGTAAAAGTGTTACTGGAAGAGTGCAACAACTATCAATCCTTGACTTAACACATTGGTGACTGCTTCCTTACAGGGTGGCATCAATTATCAGTGGTCAGATGGCAGTGACACAGTGTACACACACTGGGACGCAGCTGATGACGATGAAGATTTTGTGATGAGAGAGTGTGTGTACATGGACGTGAGCGGAGGCTGGCGGAGAGCTGACTGTGAAACTCAGCTACCGGGAGCCCTGTGTCATATTCCCCCACCACGTCAGTGAAACTTGAAAATCTGAGCATTCTATGCTGCATCTCTTCAGATGTTGGGTTACTCATCATGTGTGAAAATACACACCATTTTCTGCATTTCTCCTGCTCTCTCTCACAGGCAGTAAACCATTTATCTCATATGAGTTTGTGTGTCCCTCAACGTGGGTGAAATTTGAACATGGCTGTTACAACTTTGAGCCTGTGGTGCAGAAACTTACATTTGAGGAGTCAAGAGAGCACTGCAGACAGAAAGGTATGGATTGATAAGGTGTGTAGCCAATACATGTGTATTTTCTGTATTGTTTTTATCAAGTGATGAGTGAATATATGCTATTAGTAAAAATGACAAAGATCTTCAGGATGGATTGCAGACTCCCCCTACAGGTCAAATAGAGGAGCTGCTCTGAAAAGCACTTGACTTTAGAAAAATATTTCAGTTCTTAGTAATAAATGTAACTTTGAGGAAATAGAAACATACTCTATCCAGAAATACACTTTGCTGCTTTTCTTGATGACCTCTTTCATGTCTGTACAGCAAATATGAAGCCACAACTGACTACAAGTTAAGTGCCTGACTATTTCTTTGACAGACTCATTCACTTCTAGTCTCTCTGCTAAGCTAAGCTAACATTCTGCTACCTGGAGCTACATATTTACTGTACAGACATGACAGTTGTATCAAAAGTCTCATCTAACTTTCAGCAAGAAAGGGAATAAAGTATTTATTTAAACTGCACAGAAGTATAGACTTTGTTGTGTTACTTTCCAGTCAACACCTCAGATGTCCTGACCATTGAGAGTGACATAGAAAATCGTTTTGTTCTGGAGCAGCTGTGGTCTTTGGGGTTCCTTCACCAGGCCGTATGGTTGGGGATGTACTTCAACATTGACAGTAAGAATCTATCACCCTCCCATACCCATCAGATGAGCTCAATCTCCTGCAAAGCCATTTCATTTATTAGTGGCCTCTGCTTTTAGCTGATTCTCTGGCCTGGGTGGATGGTTCGCGTATGGACTACACAAACTGGCCCAACAAAGCCCCAGACTCTAAGCTGCTGACTGCAGATGCCTGTGTTACTACCAGGGTAGTTGACGGTGTGTGGCACCTGTCACAGTGCACTGAACTGCTTGGCTTCATCTGCAAAACCGTCTCAAGTAAGTTGTTTCAGGGGCCATAACTTGACTGTGAGGCCTTCTGAAAGAAAATTGGGGCCCCTGTCTTAAGCTCATACCCAGCATATTGGAATATTTGTTGGCCTTCTCTGTGTGTTGTGGGTCCCCAAAGTATATAAAATTTACACGGGTAACAATGCTACAGGGTTAAATACATATAAACAAGCTCAGGTAAGAGCCACAAACTCAACTGTTTTTGTTCACTCTCATCAGTTTTTCAGTGAAAAAGAGACTGATAAACCCCCTGTACTGTGCCTACCCAGCTGGTGAACACAGTGGAGCGTTTAGCAGCTGATAAGCTTAATATTTCCTCAGAAGTTTAAGCTGATTTGCAGTCGCCAAGTGTTATACGAAGTGAAATATGACTCCAAATGATTGATTATGTTGCTTTGTATCTGCTGCATGTGTAGACTGTCACTGAAGAAGTGCTTTTATCCGCAAAGTTACTGTTTGTTACTGTTAAAATATTTAGATACTTTTTTACAACCTGAACACTGTCTGTTCTTGCCAAAGAAAAGATTTACAGTATAGTAGGCAAAGTTTTACTCACAAGATACAAGATGGAAAAAATAGCTGGAAATGATAATTAGATCAAATGGTATAAATAAGATTTTCTTTTGATAACTCTGGCTGCGCCATTTTTGACCAAGTTCACATTTCATGGCGATCATCTTTCGAGATGTAATGTCGGTGTAGATTTTGTTCGTCCACCACGTGGTCTGAGTACCGAGGATGATACATGATAAGTTATATTGAACTTCACTGCATGTGTTCTTTTGCAGATGTAATTACTGAAGTGGAGGTGGAACCGCTAACTGGTAATGTGCACTTTAATTTGAATGATTTACACTTGAGACGATTGTATGTGTCCTTCATAGTAGGTGCAATACGCATGAGCACATTGTTTCACGTTGTGAGGCATATGATTAAACATGCAGAGAGTGATTCATTGCTTACAGAATCTGCGTTATAACGTGATGCATGTCACAAATAGATGCATGTACCTATGTAATTCAAAAAGGGGGCCTTCATATCACAAACATAAAAGCTATCATGTTGGGTTTTTCAGGTTTACATCATGGTGTCATCCCCGCTGCAGTGCTGGTGGCTGTACTGATCTTTGCCCTGCTGGCAGGAGCGATGTGGTTTGCGTACAAGAGAAGTGCATCACGTTTTCGGGGGCTTCCTAGTCTTGGCAGCGCTTATTACAGACAAACCAGCTCACAGGCTACAGAGTCGGATGGAAATGTGCTGATCACAGACCTGGAGATTCATTCAGGAGAATAGCACTCAATGACTCCGTTTCTTTTTTTGTGGTCTCTGTTCTCGTCTTTGTCTGTCTCTCACCATTTCACCATCAGGTATGAATGCCACATGACACTGCAAAGCTGTGACGCTGACTCCTCAGGATAGTGGTATGTGAGATGATGATGGCAAACATTTCTGTTTTTAATTTGAGAATCTGTTTGAAGGATCCCAATTGCTCCCTACAGTTTTCATTTTTTTATCAAATAATTTCAATGAGACAAATGTTTGTGGTGATATTTCTTGTGTTGACACTGTAGAGCCCACATTTGAAATTCTAGACTAACACAGTTCACATAAATGAGAATGTTGACGAAGGGATGATAGTGAACTTTAAACTTGTTAAAAGAGGTACTGGAGACTTAATGTTTGTTATTATGATGATTTAATCAATTATAATTGATTAATAAAGGTTTTAGGAATATAATTTGGACAATAAAGAAAGATTTTACACAACAACAATTGAACAAGTGAAGGAAAGACTCCACTTGCCAGTGTCAAAAGTAACTGTCATTGTCATAAAGGCAGATTGATGACAAAATGCAAATTATAGTGATTTTTGTGATGTCATTTTATATATTTCATGGAGCTGTTGGAGCTGCACATATGATACAGCAATGTTATCAGTATTACTTATGTTTTTTTGTTTTTTTTTAAGTATACAAGCTGTTTATCGATTTTTTGTATGTTCAAAACTAACTGGAAATGTCTAAGGCTATAACTGGTGATTGGATTATTTCTTTTGTTCACGTTTGTCTGTTGATGCAAAACAAAGGATGCATTTTGCACAATTTTCTTTGTATTTTAATAAATTCAAGATAGGTGTAATAATTTCAGTTTTGTCGCTAAGTTCTGTGCACTGTAAATCATTACTTCCCCATTTAGTTATATCCACTTACGTCTTTTTAACTCAAAGAGCTCTGACAAGTTTTGGATTTTGAACTCTGAACTACATGAGTTTTCGAAAGTTAAACCATTAGTTCATTGTGTTGGCTATTTGAAACTTGTCAGATAGTATGTGTTGATTGAACTTGGGTATGTAAGTTATCAGTTGACCAAAAAAGGCAGGTGCGCAGGGATGGGAGCAAGAGAAAAAAACTCTTTGAGTTTGAGAGAAACTGTGTTCTTTGATCCATGGACACAATCAGCTAATTATACACTACAGATAACTCATGTATTCAAATTCCAACTAATACACTTTTGTGGTAAACAAGAAAGGACCGTGCCAGCGAGGGAGACAACAGCCTCTTAAATTGAAACAAATTTGGGATTTAAATCCTCTTAACTTGAAATAGAAAGTGGTATAAATTTGGTTAAGTTGTTTTAACTCAAAAGTAAAAGTTCGAATAATGCAGAAATGTGTGTCGAGACAAAAGACAGAGATAAAATAATAATTTTAACTCAAAGTAGGAAATATTATACATTTTTATTAATATTATATTTTTTTATTTAATTGTATTTTGGATTAAGCATTGTTTTGATTTGATGTTTGACTTAGTTTGCCTTAACGTTACCATAAATATTTGTGTTTTTTCATGCATAACTTTTAATCATTATATTTCTGTACGTAAAACCGGAAGTCTCGTCGTGTGTTCTCATTAGCGCTAGCATGACAGTGATGTCGGAGCAGCACTCCGGATGACACAGCTGACAGCTGGGAGAACTGCGTTAGGTTTCATTATCTGATCACATCGGTTTGAGTTCAGTTTTAGACCGACCTATATTGACCAGCTCAACACTCCGGGGTGGGGGCAGATTCTTTATGAATCCAACAAAAAGACGCTGGCGACATCATGGTGAAATTATCCGAAGCGACACTTTGCCTTTGTTTGTTTACTGTGTTGGACACAACAATTTTCTTGGGAACTTGCTCACCGGCTAGCGTTACCGATTTTGGTAAGTATCTACCTCAAGCTTCGACACTTTCGCTTGTGTGTCTCTTATCATATTTCTAACTATGACTAAGCAATACACACTCTAACGTTACTCACTTGAGAAACTTCGACAACGGAAGCGTAACGTTACATGAGTCCGCGGACATTAATTAGCTGCAAACCTGTTAGACTAACATTACAACAAGTGGTGGGTGGGCGGGGTGGTATATACAAACCCAGTTCTTAGATAAATTGATTAGTTAAATCAAATCAAATCACCCTTCCTTCCCCCTAGTAACTTAGCTCTTTGTGTGTCAGGTGTACATTAGCTGCGTCTGTCCACAGCGCTCAAATTATATAGGCTAATGTTAGCTTATGTTACTTTTTATTTACGCTCAGGATAGTGCAAGTTATAATACAAGCCTGAATGGCTGCAATACTGAGTGAAGCTGTAATATGATATTGTTTTCTATTTTAGAAAGCCTCTGTGGTCAGGTACTGTAGTTACCTATGCGAGTTTTAAAAAAATCTATTTTGCTGTAAACACTGTAGGTTTACCTATATTTATACTTAAATTTACCCCAGTTACTATATGTCCCTATTTACTGTCCACTTTCACTGTATTCAGGTAACTGGAGTTACATGTGTATCTTCTATAAAATGTCTTTCCCAATTTAATGATCGAAATTCTGTGTCAAGCCCTAAGAGGCCATACATTCCTACATTTTATTGATAATGAGTTAATTTAATCAGTTTTCTCCAGACAGGGATCATTTTAAAAAAAAACCCAAAACGAGTCTAGTATATTACATGACTGAAGGAAACATTATTCAGTGTGTCAATGTCAAAGGAGCAGGAGAATATTGATCAGGCCTCACATATCTCTTCAGTCAAGGCCTGAAAGAGGCTGAAATAGCTTTATGCCTTGCTGTTGAATGATTCTTTTGTTTGTGATTTTGCCTATGTGGTCCACAGAGTTCACATAAACTCTATAACTAACACATAAACTAAATAAAACTAATCATTTTAGAGTGGAAAGTCATTGTAGAGCCCAGAACAGATCTTGATGGTAATGTCAAGGTAAAGGTAGTAATTTTGTATTTCCTGTGTCTTTTCTCATCACCACAGATGAGGACGCTTTCACCATACAGCACTCGAACACAGAGAAGTGCCTGGGTACAGGGGATTTAGCAGACTTGACTCTCACCTCCTGTGACCCAAACAGCAGGTCCCAGCTCTGGAAGTGGGGTTTTAATCGCCGTCTCTTTCATGTGGCTACGTCCCGCTGCTTGGGGTTGGACGTCGGCTCTAAGGCATTGTCCCTGGTTGACTGTGTCTCCAGTGTCCTGCTGGGTTGGCAATGCCGGGATGGAGCTGTTTACACTGCTTATCAAATGGCCCTGGCGGTCAGCAATAACAAAGTTGCCACCAAAGTTGATACTAATGATACCTGGGTAATAGGAGGATCTCAGGGCAACATCTGCCAGAAGCCATACCGCGGTGAGTGTGGTTTTCTTTAGCTTATTTGAGAAAATTGCTTACAAGATGCAGATCTGAACACTGCAGAGTGCTTCAAGCTGTCTGTTATGGAGCTCTGAGGAGTAATGCTTGAGTAAGTCATCAGTGTGGATATGAAATGGTTATAAATTCAGTTTGTGCTGAGTTCAACCAACACAAGAGAATCCACTTCCTGAACTGAACCAACTGTGGGATAAGTTACACCCTGGCATATACAGGTATTACCTCCTTCGGCTTTTGTTTCATATGGCCAAACAGGTTCTTGTACATTTTAAACAAAGCCTGATAGGTAGTCAGGTAGCCTAACAGTTTTCTTCATTCCTATCAGTTACTGTTATTATTACATTATTCCTTGAGCTAGGTAACAACATTGTGTGTTAAAATCCAGGTTTGCAGTCTCTCAGATTTGAAACTGTGTCTTGAATTTTAGGGGAATTCTTGTGTGCTTTATTGTTGTGTGCATGCAGTATGTCACAGTGCAATTTAAAAAAAAAAAAGCTGGCTTTCATTTTCGTTTCATAGAAATTGCTCGCTGTGTGACTCTGCTGATGCACATTTAATCAAATGAAAACACCTTAAAATATGAAGACAATGTTAGGGATTTTTAATACTCTAATGTTACCATATATCACGTTCAAAATTAACTGACTGTTGAATTATTTTAAGTCATGATCCTTCAAGGGCCATGGTTCTTAACTGCTGATCTGTTGTTGACAATCGATTGTACATTTGAATAATTTATCTTTACAAAACAAATCATTTGTTATTTCAGTAGGAATTGTTGCCAAAAAATAAAAGATGTCTTTATCCATGACTGTTTCTCACAGGCCTCTCAGGACACATAGGACATGTTTTTTTGTTTTTCTTAGAAATTACTCAAATACCAAAGATAGGTCTTTGACTTTGCTCTTTGCTCACCTCTCCTCAATGTGCAGTTATCTACACCACTGGTGGGAACTCTGCCGGCGCTCCCTGTGAGTTCCCCTTCAAACACAACGGCAGCTGGCATCACGGATGCCTCCCAGATGCAGATTTCCCTGGACTGTCCTGGTGTGCTACCTCATCTGACTATGATCAAGATGGAAAAAAGGGACACTGTCTAACACCTGGCATGTTGCATTTTTATGTTATCAGAAGTTTCATGATTTTTGGCTGTTTTACTTGAGGAGACATTGGCTATAAAATGTTGGCAGGGGGCACGGTTAGCTCAGTTGGTAGAGTGCACAAGGCTGAGTCCTTATTGCAGTGGGCCAGGTTCAAATCCGGCCTGCGGCCTTTTGCTATGTGTCATCCCCTATCTATCTCCCTCATGTCTTCCCTCTACCCACAGTCTAAAAATGTCCAAAAAATATATTTAGAAAAAAAGTTGGCGTTACTGTATGTTACTATATATTAGAGTTTGTGTCCAGTTTCACTGCATGGCTGGATGTTTTCCAGTATGCAATCATGATATAAATGTCTAAAATGTCTGTTAGAAGCTGAGTTGTGCAAGCTCTTTTCTCTTTTTAATCTGTTTTTCTCTGTGATAAATCATTTTAAATTACCTCTGATATGAAGAAAACCGAATGACACGAAAATACACACTCAACCCATCTCTTTGGTTTTGCAGAGAACGATTGCGAGACACTGTTTGCTGGGTCAGAAGGGGAGTCCTGCTATGAGTTTGTTCACAGTGCCGCGGTGACCTGGCAGGAAGCTTTGGATTCATGTCGTAGTCAGGGAGCTAATCTGCTGAGTGTGTCAGAACCCAATGATCTCCGCTCCAAAACCTGTAAGACTGATTAACTGTTAAGTACTTCTTTTTCACTTTCTTCTTCATATATTCTTGTTTCTTATGCACAAAATAGTCATCAAATGGACATTTTGGATAAATAAAAATGACTCTAATAAACTCTTTTGGTGAATATAAAAGAGAAATAATGACTAAAACTAAGTATTCGTACTGCTTTAGAACTTTGAAGGGTGAGAATTTCCCCCCATCTGTTTGGGTAACAAACTATTTCAAGAAGCCAGAAGTGTGGTTTTTGTTGTGTTTTTGTCGATTGGTTGTTCCTACTTAGTGTAAGTCTTTATGTAAAAAGAAAAGAAAAGGGGGGAAAAAAGTGAACCTAGAGTGAACCATTTATTTGCATGAGTGACCTCATTAACACTTACTTCTCACTCTGAATACATGCCTCAGTTTGTTCTGCAAATCATCTGCACACTTTGCCTCCAAACTGTTGCTAAGATTTCCTGTGATACTTTACTACAAAGACATCCGCTGAAAAAAAACATTTTAGACAAGAGGGAAAGCAAGGCTTTATTTATATAGCACATATCAAACACAGAGGCAATTCAAAGTGCTTTACATAAGCAAAGAAAATGATTATAATAAAATCAAATGGAATAACATACAAATAGAGTAGACCAGAAATACAGTTGAATTGCAGTTGCAGTGCAGGAAGCACTAGAAAACCTTTTAAAAAAGTAAACCGACTTGTAGGCTCAAGGATGCATTTCAGCCCTGAGGGTCTTCTCTATTTTTGTGGGGCATAAGCACTGTTACAGATATATTAAAAATAGATACAGCTCTGTCTTTTATTTAAAAATGTGTGGACTTCGCTTGATTATTATCTGACCTGTCATATATTGAGGATGTCACATAGCTAGCATCCAAAATATCTGATGTTCTCAAGTTAATGCTGTTAGCTGTTGGAGAGCGCAGGTGTTGCAACTGCTTCTTTGTGTGACACTTGCCACAAAGAAACTTGTTTTGGGATGTGGGAAAACCACATCTCAAGTGTAACTAGAGCAGCATTTTAACAACCTGAATCGACCGCAGCTGTCAGTAACTTTTAAAGCAATGTGCTGAACCAGTCTTCTCCTACACCTTCTCCTAACACAATTACTGTGTACATTCCCTGTGTTTGTGTTTTATTATGTTGTTTTTACTGTTAAAAAATTATGTTGATGATTCATATTATCTTAGACTTTATCATATCCTTTTTTTTAAATGTATGCATTACTTGTCCTGTGTGCTGTGATGTTGCATTGTGCAGTTTTACGTGGCATTGCCAAAATGCCTGAAAGGATGTGGATCGGCCTTCATCGGTTAGACACTTCTCAGGGCTGGCAGTGGTCAGATGGCTCCGCTCTCTCCATCCTGCGCTGGGAGACAGGTGATGATGGTTATGTAATTTTTAATCTTGCCTCTGTGTTACTTGCCCTGTTTCTGATACTGTCTGTGTAAATGACCTGCAGTCCCGAAAGTGCTGAAGTTGAACATTTTATGATTTAAAAAAACAACAACTTTATAGGCAGCAGTAGAACAGCCGTAAACCAGTTTAAGTTGCCCAAAGCACCTGCTCCTTCTTGCATACAAAAACCACTCTGTTGTGATCTGCTGTTGTTGCTGCCCTTCTATAAACTGAAACTTGGTGTCAAGTCAGAGAAACAATGAGGCCATTGTTGAAAAGAAGCTCATTGTGCTTGTTTTTTGGACACAGTGTGGCATTAGGATTGTTATTGTTGCTGAATAACCCATTAATAGTACAGAATGGAAGGATTTATAAAACTTCCTAGCTATGGTAATATGTTTGCTGTTTTTTTTCTTCTGGTGTTGCTCTTACACTGGAGTGTGAACCTCAAGGATACTGCAGCCATCTGTCCTTTGTCTCTTTGTGTTTGCTATAATTTATAACATGTTAATGCTGATACTAGCATCACTATGCAATAAAAAACATTTATTTTATTTCACCACTCTGTGAAAGTTGATAAGCTGAACATAGAAGGCTAATGCATCTCCTCTGCTTTGCTGTCAGTGTTTGATTTTTATTTTTATCTATTGTGTGTGGGAATGTGTTTGACAGGAATGCCATCCATTTCCGAGATTGTGGAGTCAGATTGTGGAGTCCTGAACTCTAAACAGAACTACGAATCGGAGTCATGCGACAAACGGCTGCCATACATCTGCAAGAAGAGTGTCAATGCCTCTCACACAGCAACAACAGGTAGGTTAACTGTTGCCTTCACTCTCTGCTCTTAAACTTCTACTGAATCATACTTAATCCTGTTGAACATCCTCGGTAACAGGCAACACGTGATTTTCATGCAAAATGCAAATGGGAAATTCATGTCTGAAACTACTATTGCATCACCCTTTCCATGCTACACACCTCTCTGAAGTTAGGAGGCTCAGCTAGAAGCTCAAACCAACCATTTTTATCCGCACCAAGCACACATCAAACACCAAGCATCTAAATAAGCTTATATCACAACAAAAATCACACTCTAATCACTGTACATGGCTGCAGTTATAAGCATCTGGTTATATCTAATCACAACGTATGTTCATGTTCAACCTCTCAAGCCAAAGCTAATCTCCCCCTGAGATCAGCTGTACTAAACTCACATCACTCAGTCACCAAAATTACAGATTAATTAGCTGGCTGCAAGTAACAACAAACAAGCCAATATACATATACAATCACAACCGCTGACTTACTTTTGCCGTTGTCGCCACCTCCAGTCCAAAAGGGTCTGGTAGGTGACTCGTAGGAGCTACATAGTAGGGCTCGGCAATAAAACAATAATGATAATTATCGCAATATAATTTTCTTCA
>JAPMOB010027405.1:0-18536 GCA_029875015.1 Lepomis gibbosus | reverse complement strand
ATATATATATGTATGTGTGTGTGTGTGTGTGCGCGTTTATGGCAGGAAAGGTGATTAGAGATAAAGAGTCACAGACAGGAGAAGAATGTGACCCTTGTGGCTTTGACCTCCTTTCATCATGATCACCACACACCATCAATCACTATCTACTAACCAGCATCCTGACTAAACAGTGTTTCTCTTCAGATGAAAGGTGCACAGCAAAAAGGGGGGGGGGGCAAAGAACAAAAGGAGAGGAAAACAACGGTGACACAAAGAATACAGTGAAGAAATATGTGTTATAACACTGTGCAGTGTAATAACTGGTATATAAAGTATTTGTAATCAAGGAATAAGCTTGCACTAAGACAGCAGTATATTTAAATTTAAATGTTTCAGAATAAAAACACAACATAAATGCATTCATTGTGCTGCAACACAACATTGCCATTTTCCTAAAACTGCCTCGGGGATAAAAAGCTTAACTAAATAATCAATCACAGCTTGTGGATATAAACATATGTGCTTATAATTTAGCCACCAGAGTAAATCAGAGATACGTTTCCAGATAAACAGGATGAAAGAGCGATTTGGACATCTGTGACTGGCCGAGCAGATTCGGAGAGTTGTTTGATATATGGCAGGATGTTTGCAGGGTTTTGCCATGAACCGTGCAACGGGAGTAACAGATTGTTTCATAATCAAAACCATTCAGCGCACAGGGTATACACCATATTCTCTGGTGGATAGATTTAGCTCAGCCATTCGCAATCACGCCATGCCTGGGTCACCTAAATATGTTGCTAGGTTCATACAAACAAAGTGATGTTTAAAAGTGAGGAGGAAGGAGAATTAAAAACACGTTGAGTTGATGTAAACTGAAGAAAGCGAGATGTGGAAAGACATGCAGCGCTGACAACACATTCCCTTAACACTGGTACTAAATGCCCTGGTAATAATTTGCAGGCTGACTAACTGCACTGCCAGTTTTCTTTGTACGACTACTGACAACACTGGCAGGCAGGATGGTGAAGCAAAGGCTAATCAGCAGGGAGGAGGCGATGTGTGCAGCCCCCTGTGTGGCGTTTCACTGCTTGGGGCTTAATACCTGTTGAGTGGACAGAGATTTAGTGAGCTTGAGCGCCGCAATCCCAGCTTACTGTTGTACAGGTGTATCTCTCCTCTCAGGTTAAACTCGCCTCAGGGCAGCTGGCAACGTTAACTGGAGACGCTTCAGCCTGCTGGAGTCTGCAGGGGAACCAATTTGACACTGTGGCAAAGGAAAGGGTATCTCTTATGAAAAGTATACAGAACAGCAGCAGAAATATACAACATTCAGAGATAGAGACACATTTATCTATGATTTATGAGTCTGTTGCCTTCTCATCTTTGCAGTAAAGCATTCAGCATACTAAAATATACCTTTATTTCTGTATAGATTTCAGCTTAATTGCATAGAGGATTATGTATTGAATATGGTAATGTTGTTCATACTCCCAGAGAGGCCAAGGCTGGAGGCCATGGGTTTAATTGTTTTTATTCTTTGTGTTCTCAAGAAAATAGAATATGTCATGATCCTGACATAGCAGTTTTGTATTCATGTGATCACAAAGTGTATTCAGTGTATTCTCTACATCACCCCAAATGTACAAAAGTTAACTCATTATATAATATTAATAATATTGAGGGGACTGATCTTGTAGCTGTGGCAGTCAACAGATAGTTTATAATGTAGTGACATCAGTTATGAAGGGCCAAATGTTGTGTTTGTGTTGTATTTGCTCATATTATCACATAGCGAACAGCTAAAACACTGGCATCATGAAGTGTGAAAATGTGCCTCAAAGTTTAAATAAGAATCTGTTTAGATTCATGTCAAGATTGCTAAATAATTAACTAAAACTTAGTTAGTCGGATCAGTTGTTGGTTTTGATCTATTCATTGAAATTTGTTGACAAAAGCAATGGTGTTACTACTAACAATAATGGGTCTGTACCATTCAACAATATGACAGTATGACAGTGAGTCGGCATGTACAACACAAAGACCTGAAACTGAAGCAGCTAAATGGAATTCAGCCATCATTCATTTTATAATTTACAACAGTGCTTTTTCTACATGTGAAGATGTGTTCTGTGATGAGGCCTGTTATCTCAAAGCTTTATTATCCTTTCCCAGCTCATGTTGGATCACTGTGACTGAACTGACAAGCAGCAATTGCCTTCACCTGTTACTCACCTCATCACTGTACTTTATGAAAACAGAATGTACTTGTAATATTTTATACTTTTTGAATATGACATCCAATTTTTTATGTAGAAATAGAGAAACTCTCTTTCCTATACATAAAAAAACAGATCCACCTCTATTCACAAAGGCTGTAAATATTTCAGGGGCCCAGTACCAAATTTAAAATTAGTTGCCATAGGCGTTATGTTTTATGAAAATAACTTCTTGAACTTCTCTATAATTTACAACTCTCTATAGGCTCCTTTGGACTTACCTGTGCTCCAGTGATGCCCTGGACAGCAGTGGAAAAATCGGACTTCCTCTGTAGCACTATGTAAGGTAATGGAAACATGGTTATAACTACCAACTTCATTACAGCAAACAATCTGTTTGGGCCTGGAGCTCCAAGTCATGGACTGTGGAAGAGAAATTCTTTTGTTAGTACTACATCTGTTAAAGCAATAACACTAACAAAGCGCTTTACAAACTCAACCAGGTTATCGATTTTGGTCTTTGTATCAATTTAATGGTTGTTTTTTTGTTGTTGCTCTGTATGATAAAACTGTGTGTTTCTTTAATCTTTTCAGGGTTCTCAACAACCTCAAATAAAGGTAAATATGTGCACTGTGCAGCATATCTAAGATATATCTAAGATATGTCTAAGAAGTAGAAACTTTGGAGGAAGCTATGACCCTTTCTCTTACTTGCCCGCTCTCTTTTGTCTAACCTGACCTCTCGTTGCCCTCTACCTTTTAGTGTAGCTTCCTGACTAATGTTTACATCAGCCTCCTAGACCCTAATGAAAAGCAGCTTTCAAGGGCGAATGCTTTTTCTCCATCAATACAGGGCAAACTGAGATTCACACAGTGAACATTTGAGAACTGGGAACACCATGGCCCCACCAACAGTTAGTCCTTTTGAGAAATTCCTCCCTTTTTTGGGTGAAGTGCCAGGTCAAATGTCTCGTTTACACATGCCTTTATCAGCTTAATGGGATTGGTTGCCTTAAGCAACTGCATAAAGGCATTTGCAAAATGAATGTGTTGACAAAAGACCCAAAAATAACGTCTGACATTTTAAAGGAATAGTTTGACATTTTTTATTTGCTTTCTTGCCAAGAGTTATGTGAGAAGATTAATACTACCCGTATATCTGTAAAGGGAATACATAGCTGGAACCAGCAGCTAGCTAGCTTAGCATACCAAGTGGAAACAAGGGAGAAACACCTCCCCTGGCTCAATTTGATTGACTATGTGGAAGAATGATCTTATTCTACATAGACAGAGAACAAGACGTATTCCTACTACTTAATGATTAATGCATCATGAACAACAACAACAACGCAAAAATAAATAAAATAAAGATAACCTTCTCCATTTTAGTTTCTGGGTTTTGTCTCCTGAATAGAGAACACAGGGCGTGTGATTTACAGAGGAGATATGACCAGAAAAATAAACATGCAGTCATTCAGACTTAAAGAGAATAATACACTGAGACTTCTTTGTTGAACTACTATACCAATAGCAATGTGTGGGATCTATAACAAGACCACACATGACATGTCATTTCCATTTTCCTTTAATGAAGTACTTTGAAGGCACTGGGAGATATGGAATATTGGGCAGAGCTTTTAAATGCTGCTAATAGAGAAATAGTTGAAAATAGAAAATGGAATAAGTCAGTGGTGAATTCATACAGCGATAAAGGCTTTCTGGTGTGCTGTAGCAGGGTCAATGAACTGAATTTCTCAATGTCCTCATAATAGTAATCACTATTCACACCAATAAAATGATATGCAAGACTGTATTTAGTTACAAGCCACAACAATGTACTTTTTAAGAGTAAAAAATGGGAATAATGAAGTTTATTTAATTTGTTAAATGTGTGTGTTTGTGTGTCAGATTGTGCTTGTTAATTCTCAGAGTGTGTGGCAGCCTGCTGGGGTTAACCCAGGATGCTGTGGGTGTTGTAGCGGACATGATGTGTAACAGGTGTGAGGCAGTGAGGAGGGGAGACGTCCCCAGCTGTCCCTGTAGACACCGGTCATGTCCTCCCCCATCTGCCTTTCCCACCCACTTCCCACCAAGCCCCTAAAAGTGGCTTGTGTGTATGTATATTTATGTATGTCCGTATGCAGCAGTCATTGAATCCCTGCTTACTGCCGCCAAGAGTCATTACCTTTCTATCCAGCATCCTCCCCCGTTCAGCTCTAATACCCTGTAGGTACCCGTGGATCCTGGACACATGTGGTTTTGGCCATGTGTCCATTTAACAATGAATTATCATGCTTCATGGACTTGCTTCAGCCAGAAGCAATCCAACCTTCACGCTGATCATTATGCCTGGGTGAAATTTAAATTATATTTCTCAAAACGAATGCTTCAATCATAGAGAGAGAGAAATGATGAAATTAAAGTAACTCTGTTACATTTCACTCCTCTTTATATATTGTGCATGCTTCACTTTTCTTTGCCTGTCACAAATATGTGGATGTAAGTTTATTATCTCAGATTCACATATAATTGGAACATTTTTCGACTAGCAATAGGTTTTTCAGTAAATGGAGGCCTTAATTTTTAGCCAGGCTAGTGAAATGGCTCTATGGAAGGCAGTGTCGGTCAGTCCACCACTTTGGTCCAGGCTGAGATATTGCAACAACTATTGGATGGATGAAAATCTGTACAGAGATTCATGGCATCCTACTCATTTTGGTAATCCCCTGACAAGGTACAAGGCATTTGTCACAATACAACATGTTGTATAGAGTGAAACTGAGTTTGTAACTCTCTTCTGCTACCTAGCAGACAATATACATTAATATACAAGCAATTGTAAAAATGGCAATGGTAGTATCTCTTCCCAGAGGGCAGCAGAGTGAACAGGCTGTGGCTGAGTGGGTACTGTGCTTTAGTATCCTTTGGGCTTTACGTAGGCACCTCACCGATATCACTGATGCTCGGTACCAATGATCTTCTGAGTAGTTTTAATGACCCGCTGCAGACCCGCTCCTGGGCCATGCACATCCCATGCCAGTTTGTGATGTTTTCAGTTGGGATGCTTTCTATTTCTCCTCTGTAAAAGCTGGCACGAGAATTTGGCCTTCTTAAGTTTCGTCAAGAAATACAGACGTTTTTGAGCTGTCTTCACTGGCATGGAGATGTGAGGCGACCATGTCAGGTTCTCTTTGATGCTGATTCCCAGGAACCTGAAACTCTTCACCTGCTCCACCTCAGCACCACTGATGTAGACAGGAGTGTGTGCTCCTTAGTTTTGCTGACGTTGAGCAGTAGGTTGTTCCCTGTACACCACTCTGCAAGATTATCAATTTCCTCACAATATGAAATCTCATCCTTCTTTGAAATCTGGACGATGATGTTGGTGTCATCTACAAACTTCACAACAGAGTTCTCTCCATGTCTGGGGATGCAGTCGTGGGTGATCAGGAGGGGGCTGAGCACACAGCCCTGGGGGGCTCCGGTGTTGAGCACTCGAGGGGAGGAGGTGTGGCCACCAATCTGAACTATCCGGGGTCTTTTTGTGAGGAAGACCAATATCCAGGAGCAGAATGTTGTATTTAAACCCAGAGTGTCAGTTTCACAGGGAGAATTAGTTGAATGCTGAGCTGAAATCCACAAACATCATTCTGATGTAGATGTTGTTTTTCTCAAGGTTTGTGTGGCTGAGTGGAGGGCAGTGGAGATCCAGACAGAGATCTGTTGATTCTGAAAGCAAACTGGTGAGGGTCCAGGCTGGCTGGGTGGAATAGACTTTACAGCTGACTGTTGAGGAGATCAAAGCGAAAATAAAAGGTGTTAAGTTCATCTGGTAATGTGGCCTCGCACATGATGGGGGAGCTCCCGCTTTTGTAGCCTGTGATGTTTTCCTCTTTTTCTCTAGCGCATTTTTGTTTTGTAGTTATATGTTTTGACAACTACTGGATGGATTACCATTAAAATTTCCTAAAACAGGATCAGGATGACGTCTAATAATTTATAATAATAATAATAACTTTCCTTAACTACATCTAGGGTGATCATCAGGTCAAATTTTTTACTTGTCCAATACTTTGGTTTATGACCAAGTACCTGCTAAAACTAACAATATTCCCATCAAACTTGGCTGTATTTTCTGTATAGTGCTAATTATCAAATGTAAGCATGCTAACACACTAATACTAAGATGGTGAACATCACATTTTGAGACAGTTGTAAGTGTTGTGAAGTAATTTTTTCCCTTCTGGGTTAGTGTGCAGGTCATATATCCATGATGCTCTTGAACATGTGATCCTTGAGTTTTTCAGAAATTTAAATATACGGTTAGAAGGTGTAACAAGCTGTAATCAAGGGGATTGTCTTTACATCTATTGCCTGCAGAAACAGGCAGTAACACGTCTGTAGAATCCAACAAAAGCAAATTCAAAAACTAATGATATGTGTGCTAACTAGGGAAATATATATACTACTGCACCTACCCAACCACTCTCAGCAAGTACACACAAGATGCCAATTAGGCCAATCTGTGACAAAGGAAGGAGAGCAAAGAAGCCAATGTTTTGTGATTCTATGTATATTTGTGGCCGTATGTTAGAGCACAGGTTTTCAAATTGTGAGGAAGAGACAGGAGGCAAAGATACGTCAATTTGTGTAAAAATCACACTGCTTCTTGGAGCCATAACTCAATCAAATCAGAACACATGCATGATACACATATTTTTAGTTTCAGGAGGTCGCGAAGAAACATCAATAAATCGGTTTAGAAATCATAGATGCTCCTTATAACTCCAGAACTTTCCTGAGAACCATCATATTTTTAAGTTTTCATCAGTATCACATTAATCCAATCACGGTGAAATGTGACCAAATATAGACTAAAAACGAGGCCACAGCTTAACTAGTTCTGTTGGGATGGGGATTTTGTTGGGGGGCGCAGGCGTCTCAACTTGTGACAGTGTCAGACTTTGAAAACCATTGTGTTAAAGGATGCATTGCCATTTTTCCTCATTCAGTCTGCGTGCATATTCAGCCATATTAAATGAATAAGATCAGTACCATCATAGCATTACTAATAAATTAAACTATGTCAAACAATAGAAAATGTCGAATATGCAAAACAGACATTACAATGTTTTAATGATCCTGGATCATTATAAAAACATTTTAAAACTACACAGTAAGTAACAGTGTGAAGATAGAGGCTTAGTAATATTTTAATGACTTGAATATTATTTCCTTTCTGTATTTACACATAGACCTTTTTCCCTTTTGTCTTATTTTTTCCTAATGTTTCCATCTGAAAAACAGAACACAACTTTTGCATATGCAGTGTTTCAACATCTGGCCCCAGTTACATCAAAAGAGCTACAACTCAAGTTTTCTCTCATTATAGTTTTTCTTTCAGCAGCAGCTGAAATCACATCAATGAGCATCCTACAAGCATATTTAATTTGTGATATTTTCACTGTTTTGTCAAGAGAATATTGGATTTTCATACCTTAAGGGCATCCCGACGTCTGACGAGATTTTGACTGACAGTTTAACCAGATAATTACATCCCAAATAGAAATCCATTAAAGCCTGGTGACAGATTAGTAAAGGAGGTTACTCGTCCATGGCAACACAATACCCCCCCAGGTAATCCTAAAATGGGATGTCATGAAGAGAAAATGAATCTGCAGAACTTCCTGCTGAACCAATGCTGACTGTCAAAGGGTGACTGTGATTTAGAGGTGACCTGCTACACAATGCACATATTTCATATGTAGCTGCAGCTAAGTCGTTTTGAAATAACTTTTTTATGTAAAGCTGCTTGTCGATTTCTTTTTTTGTCAGTTTAATCCACAAAAATTATAGCTGTCAGTGAAATGAAAGGTCCAACCTCGAAGGAGATAGTATCAGCTTATTTATTGTTTATTTGTGTACAGAATTCAAATGTCATAGTAAAAGACATATAACAGTAAAACAAAATGGATATATGCAGGGGAGGAAGGAAGCAAAAGGGCGTATACGTTGTCTTATGCAATACAAATCTCAGATTAAATCAAATGTATTCTTAAAGGCTATTCCTGGTTTTATCTCCCTTCATAAGAGACATTTATACAAAGAAAAGTTTGATGTATATTCTTTTTCTTCATTATTTGTATAATTACTTCTTTATGGTTCATTTGTTTAATTCAAATATGTGATGCGGAATTTATTTTTCCTTTAATTGTACATTGACTTGTTTTATATTTTATTCGTTGCATACCAGTGTGTGATATTGATTTGTATTCGACTTGTCTGTTTTACATTGAAGCTTTAAAGCACTTTGTTACCTGTATTGAAAAGTGCTCTACAATGAAAGCTATTATTTTTATTACAAACACCAGACAGACAAGACAAAAAAACAAGCCTATCAAGTGTTTAAGATGTGCATCGTGTAATCACAAGATTTCTTCTCCCTAAAAGGAAAGGTGAAAGAAGCGTGATATTGTTTAACCACTTTTACTTTGATATTTAACCAAGTGGTTTTAGCTTCCTAACATTCACCAAACCTTAATCATAGAGGTAGCAGATTAGAAGATGTTAATTTGAGTTATTTTTTGAAAGACATGACTTAAAATAGAAATTAAATACTTTTGAATTGAAAGATATGTAACTTAGTGAATTTCAAGCAGTTTCAAAGACATGGACTTAAGATAATTAATAAGATGATTAAAGAACTAGTAGAATTTGAATAAAAGTCTGAAATGGATTGATAAAATGAGAAAACACATCAGATGCATAAAGATCAGAACAAATAATCATTCCTGTTATCAATAATGATTTTTTTTCAATCTAAAATATAAAAATTCTATCAGTCAATATAAAAAAACAGTAATACAAAGTGGTGAATCAAACTTTCTTCCATAGTGCAACTGTTTTCTTTTTAGAAATGAGTTAACTTTTTAGAAATTAGTGAAATGCAGATATTCCATGAAAGTCTCACGTAAAGGAATATAAGTATAAGGTACCTGAGCAATGTCAAGGTTATTAATAAATAAAAACAGGATAACTACCTTGTGATCCACTGTTGTTTCCATCTGAAAAACAGAACACAACTTTTGCATATGCAGTGTTTCAACATCTGGCCCCATCTATAATTTTCTTGTGAAATAACACACCATAGTTGAATACAGGGGTCGGCTGGTGTGTTTCTTTTAAGATAATTTAGAGTACCTTATAGTAAGACTGGTTAGCTTGGTTGGTAGAGCACAGGAATCATTATCCAAGGATTGCAGGTTTGATTCCTGTTCTCAAAAGCTTTTTTTCTTTTTTGTGTTTTTTATTATCCTATTCAACAGAGTCGTTATGAAGAGACTCAGGAAAATCCAACCACACATTTCCTTTCAAAGATTTCCCTGAATAAGTAGCACAGGAATTTCCTATGGGAATGATGGGGAAATGAAGTTCATACGTTGATGGATGTAGACCAATCGCCAGGATGCACACAGTCCGGCACGTGCCTTATTGTGAGCATGTGAAACTGTCTCTTCATAAGAACTTTGTTGAAGAGGATTATAAAAAAGAAAACTAAGTTGATCTTCCATGAGGATTAAACCCACAACTCCAAGAGTATGAGTCCTATGCTCTATCAACTGAGCTAACCAGTGACACTGATATGCAAAGTGAAATTACCATTAAACAACAGTCTTTATCTCTAGATCACAAGATAATTATCCCGTTATCCCAAGACTAAACTCAGTGCATTGCCAAATGAATAGGCTTTTTGTGCTACCTATTCTTAAATGTACACACAAGCCTGGCTTAGAATTTCATTTATCATGACTGAAACATGGTTCCAGACACTGATGTGATGCGCAGTAAAGGAGAGGGAAAGCACTAGTTTATTACAGGCCTACCGGGTTTACTGCATTGTGATGGATTTCCTCAGGACTCTCTACATAGTCTCCACTGCACATCAGGTAATTGCTGTTAGTCTAAGTGCACTACCACCAGTCCCCAGGCTAAAACCCTTATGGCACATTGTCCTTCCTCCACTGTGTGTGTGTGTGTGTGTGAGAAAGGCGAGGGGGAAAAGAGAAATGAAGATGGAGATAAAGTGTCTTTCTGTGTGAGTGTGTGTGTGCTTGTAGGCCAGTGCATTTAAAAGGCAGAGTGAGATTGGCTTTGTGATAATGATGTATGAAACATAAATCCGAGGTCATCTGTTCCAATAAAGCCTCCGGTCTCTCGACCTCCCTCCTGCATGCAGATGAACCAATATAAAGGGAGCACTTGGTTTCACAGGTTACGCTCTCATTTCTCTGCTATACAGACAACTGAGACGTTAGTTTACTCTGTCGCTCATATTGAAATGATTGAAAAAGAGGAGGCAGCTGACACAGAGAGTCGAAGAATAAGAAAGATGAGAGGTTGAGAGGGGATCGTGACGGAAAGAAACACAGACAGCCTCCATGTTTCCAATTAGAGAGAGATGGGATGTGGAATATATTGGACTGTCCAATGTTAAGTGTCACTGAGCGGGGTGGGGCGGTGGGGAAGTGGTGGCAGTGATGGTGGAGGGTTGGTGGGGGGCTGCTGGATTAGGAGGAGATGAAACGAGAAGCGCTGCATTGGCCTCTCTTCCCAGACAGCTCATCTCTGCTAGCTGCTGGAGGCTGGCAGAGAAAAAACACACACCGGGGGGTCTGGCTTTAGAAAGTTGCTGCGGCACTTCTACTGAAATATCTGACCTCAGTACTGAGTTCATTTTTGGCTGCTCACACTCGCTTGATCGCCGCTGTAATGTCAGTGGAGAAATATGTGACCGTTAAATATTATTTGCAGTAAATGCAACAATGTCATATTATCAACTTATTGAGCAACGTTGTCTCTATCTAAATTACATTTCTATGTTACTAAATTGTTTTGCGTGTTGAGTTTTAAAAGGAAAAGTAATTTTTGGCAGGATTTTGTTCTACGTTCTTGTACCACACACAAGTTGTACAGATGGTTGGGGTGAATAGTGGGCATACAAAGCTTAGGACCTCGACACTGGACACCAGTGTTTAGCATCATGAATCCCACATGTGGTTAGATTTAAGAAACAAAAGCATTCTGGTTGAGGAAAGATTTTGGTTTTAAATGTTAATAAAGTACTGTAAACACATTTTCCTTTGTGGTTCAAGTCCCTATTGACTTTCACAGCATTTCACCATATATATATATATATATGTAATTTGAAAAAACAAACATTTTATCCTGCTCCAGGTTAATTTTGGTGATGTGTGTTTAGAGAACTAGCTGGGGATTTGTGAGTCAATATTTACTGAGGTCTAATAAGGAGTAAATGAGGTTTGGGGATGAAATAATAGTTTTAAGAGTATCCTTTCAAATGGACCCATTCTCTTTTATCCATTGATTCCTATTCCCCAGAAAAACAGCCCTGCCAATGAATAAACATTGGGCCATATTAGTGCTTAGAAGCAGTCTCTGAGCAAGAGGTCTAATTCAAGTAACATCCTTTCTGAGGGATCGATTCCGTGAAGAAGCATAATACTATGCTTGGTTGTTCAGCTTGTCTCAAGAAAGCAATTCCAGCACCACCGGCGGCATTTGTTTCTGGGTAGTCTTAAAAAAACCTTGCTGCAAGAAGTTATTGTGCTGCCATGCCATTGTGGAGAGGCATTTAAAACAATGAAACGGCAGCTCAGGGGGCAATTAAACCCAGGCCAGGGCTGATTTATGACCCATTTGAATGACATGACAAACTCCATTGTTGGTGCATATTTGTATGTTTGCATGCACATGCACACACCAACAGAGAGAGATTATCATTGGCATTTTCACACATTGTGTTTACTAAGGCCATTCATTCCCTCAGGAGAGCTGCGTGTAAACACTGGCTGCTGGAGGCATTTAGTTTTAAAGGAGAGGTTTACATTTCTTCAAGTCTATCTTAATACAACACTCACATCAAATCACCTATATGACCACTGACAGAGAATTTGGTCGCTGTAATTGTTCCTTCTCTCTGTACTAGCCACTGAAGAGATGGGGGACAAAATGCAAAGTCCAAAAATGCATTCTAAAGTTCATCTGAAGCTAATACAGTATACTGTAAGTTGGAATCTCCAAAGTTAAAGTCTTTTTAGTACCAAATTCCCTCTTTGAGGTTCTCTTCGACAGTGTTTCCTTGTGGAGGAACAATAAGAAAAAGACAGACTTTGGCACTAAAAAGACTAGATTTGATTTGGCCAACGTAGACTGCTGAACCCCAGTTTGATTACACCTGGATTCGAATCACAGAATATATTGAACTTTTGAGTAAGTATTAGGTGTGGCACAGCTTTCAGACAGTCAGCTTTCAGTGCAGAACACACTGACAGAATGAGTGGGTACTGAGTGGAGATGAAGAAATGTATGCATCATTATCCTCCCAAGATATTATGCTGTAGGCTGCATGAAGCTGATAACTTATGAAATCTGATAACTTATGAAATACAGTGTTTCACTTTACTTAGTGAAACACTGGTGATTTCATATATATATATATATATATATATATATATATATAATCAAATCACAATCAAACAAGATAACAAGCACTGAGTCTACTGTAGAAACGAAACGGTATGTAAATTTCATGTCACAATTACACTGACCAAAAGTATCACGGTTATCAATATCAGGGTATTGCCAAAATGTGCTGAAAATGTTCAAAAAGTATTCTTAACAAATTGAAATCATTTCATCAAGTTTTATATTGAAACCCGCATATAAAATTAGCAGTACTATGCACTTTTTGTTCACGCAAACATTAAAATACACAAAACACAGCCAATACCTTATGTAAACACATGAAAAAATGTATAATGTGCATTAAAATTAAAGATGTTTAAAAGTATATGCAATGACCCCATGCACCATTTACATAAATACAAATGAGTCTTGTAGGAGTTTATAGCATTTGCCCTGTTGCCGGATTTTAAATGAACAAAATATGTTGGTTGGGTGACTAAACTATGTAACGTGTTGTCATGTGCAAAGAGTAGGTAAAACTAAGAGATTCAATGTACAAGATACTAGCAAGTCAGACATTTTCCCTTATTCCAAAGTCACCACATCATGCATTGAGTTAAAACTACATTTACCTATAATTCACAATAAAATAATGGGTGATGGTCGGGTAGATAACCCTGGACCACTGCCTTCCACCATGTTTTCATTGGCGCAAAACTAAGACTATTGCTAACTTTGGTCGATGCTGGACAGTATTTACCGTGAGTTTTTGTGGTAAATAAACACGGTTTAAATGATAATTAATATTTGAAACTATACTACTAACAATCTGGAATTTTACTTTGGCTTATCAATAAACCTGTAACCATTCATTCCTCGTAAACTGTCTGACTCTGGTGCATGAACGAATCTAACGAGCCCTCAAGCTCCCAAGCTGTTTCTTCGGCGTATGGGCAGCAATTTGGCATGAACAGGAAGTATTAAGAGCAGTGAGTATGTATGAGAGCTGGTATCAAAAGTAGCTGAGTCTGTACGCTCATTGGAGAAGACACACAAAGTACCTGTGAGACTGTTGAATGTTGTAATGCTTCAATTTTGATAGCTGGCAGTTATTTAGGTAAAATAAAAAAGCTGTGTAGGTGGGAGAAAGCGAGTCCTTTTTTCCCGTGCCAGATTCAAATTGTGAGGCTGTGGCTATTTCCTGAGGCAGTATGTACTAGTGCAAACCTGGTATTTACTTAATTCATAAAGGTTGGTAGAAAGTCGATACAAAAGATTTGTTCGTTCATTTTTTCTCAGAACTACTGAACTCTCATTTTATCTTCAACTGAGCGAGGACTGTGGATTTTGTCTCCCGTCACTTATTGCGTTAAGAAGGGGTTTCTTTATGGCCACTATGGAAAAGATAAATTATTACAGCAAAAAAATGTTTCATGCATGTGAATATTGCTGACTTGAAAACATGTGAACCTAGCCTTTAACCTATGTAACCTTCACACAGAAAGTTAAGAAACCTGTCACAATCTGCATCCCAAAAGGGAGCCTCTGTGTCACTTCACCGGAACATGACGTCAGCCAGCGACTGATCCCAGCAGAGGAAACAGCCTGACCCAGCATGGCAAGACTTTTTCAATTATTCACTGGCCCTCGCCCTTGGCCCGAGGCTGTTCAACTCTTTTACTGTTGCTCTCTCTACACCTCATCACTTGCTGTATTCATGAATAAAAAAACATGGAAGAAGGCTTGATGTGATCCACCGCCACAGTTATCAGAATTCACTTCACGTGCTGTAAAACTTTAGCGGTGCCTCTCCCCCAAGCAGCAATAGTCAGGAACCTCTTGTTCGAATCCTGATCAAAGTAGATGAGTTAGGATTATGCATTGCTTCTGGTTCAACCTTGCACAAAAAGTGTTTTTTTTTCATATTTTACAGAGAGGCATGGATATATTATAAAATAAAATTTAAATATTAACACCATGTGATTGAGTGTGGGGTATTGTATCATCATTGTGATTGTCTGTGTCAGTTTAATTAGTTTAAAGCCACTATATGTAGAATTCAAAGCTTTTCAACTTGAGCACCCTCCAGTGGTAGTATCACAAAAGACACTGTGGCAAACAGCAGTGCACACTGCTGATGGGCTGCAATCAACACATAGACTGCACTGGTTGTCAACAGGATTCTTTTGATTTTTCTACAAAAGCTTGTGCCCTATTTTTAATGATGGGTTAATCAGATAAAAATACATCTTGACCTCCAGCATGAAAACTTGTTTCAGTTGACAGGTGTCAGTCACTACAGCAAACTACATGTGTACATGTTCAAACTAAAAAACAAAACACTGGACTTTAACACACAAGAGACAGCTGTTCATTCCATTTTAGTTAACATCAGGTGTCTTTTAACCATCATCATGACTGTCCCCTGCCCTTAACTGTGTTTATTACTGTAACCATGTGTGCATGTGAGTGGAGGCTGTCGGAGCAGCAGATTAATGACCATTTTTTTAGGCAGTGAGATGTTCAATGTGGATAGAATGTTTGTCCACATACTTTTGACTGTGTAGTGTACTTCTGAGTATATTATCAGTTACATACCGCATGCACGACCAGTGCAACAAAATCACTGATAATACCAAAAGCGTTGGGCCGACAGTGTGCCGAAATAAAGTCATATCACTGCTTCAGACCAACTACTGTAGCAGTTTGTTACTCATCACGATTCAGCTGGTTAATTGCTTTTCAAACTGTAGTATAATCATTTCACTGTGCAGGCATCGCTCTGCTGCACCCATGATATCACCAAGGAAAACACGTTTCCCACTTATGCTTCATATCATGCTGTTTCAAAGGTTTCTGTCTATATGACTTAACATCTTATTTTTTCCCCTCTTGACAGAAACTTAACACATCCAACTGAGCCTCCTGATCACAAGCTGTATTTATCAGCATTCCCAAGACTGGTGGCCATGCAGGAGGCCATGCTTTTGTGTTCAAAAACATTTTAAATGTACCATGCTGCTGTAAGTGAATTTTCTAACTTTGATGTGTTCAGTTTGAAAACAAATTATGCAATCTAAAAAATTACAGAAAGACATTTTGATGTGCTATCTTTCGTTCTCCAAACTAAACGCTGCTTTGCTCTTTGAGATGTTATCTCCTGTGGCGTTAAGCTGCAACAAAAGCTGTTATTGCAGGTCATTGTAACATAATTCCTGAGTTTTTGAATATCACAGTGTTTTAACTTTGAAAATCAAGTCTGAAATCTCACCTGAAGCCACTTCCTTTTATTTTATTTTCAGTTCAAGTCTCACTGCTCTTGCTGTCGAGGACATTTTGTCTCTCATTCACATTTCTGATGTTTTTAAGATGACAAGTGGTCAGCCTTTGAAGAGCTGCTCCTTTGATCCCTCACTCCAACTTCAGTTAACTAACTTTATATCACTACCTTTGCACAAGATTTTCCTGTAGCCTTTTTGGAACATTGAAGTGTTCTTTATTTAAAAATAAATATAACTTTAATTATCAAATGGAAAATATTTTTTAAACTTATTTTTAGGGCAACGATTGAAATTTTTAATCGCATGATTTTCTTGCAATTAATCGTGATTAATTGCATTGTTGTGCGCAAAATTGAATACTGAATTCTAAAGTAGTGTACTGCGCACATTTAATTAAAATGTACTGCTATATATACAAAAGAGCAATCACGTGTGGTTTGCAAACTCTTAACAAATAAGGTGCTGTTTACCAGCAGTATTACACAGTAGTAATAAAATATTTCTTGTAATTCTCTACTTAATTAATGTAATTACATTAATGCAATCAAATCAACTATTAAAGTGAAGTGGTTGCGGTTGTGTCACCTCACGCACACGCACGGCACCAAGGTTGAATTGTCTTGAACTTTTTGTATGCGATGTGGCCCACAAATCATTGTAAGAGAGACAGATCCTCGCTGTTTGTGAGTTTGTTTCCAGAATCCATTACTGTTTACTAAATAGAATCAACAGGAGGGAATTTGCATGGCAGAACATCCCCACAAACCTAGATAAAGACCTTTCAGGTTACACTATGTATAATTTTAACTTATGTTAAATAGGCTACAGCTGTGTAGCACACAGAAGCCGTTGCCATGGTTCCTCTACCCATAGAGTGGTTGCCATTCACTTGCAGAGCGCTTGTCTCCCTTTCTGTTCACCTGAGAGATCCCCCGGGGCCAAACGACTACGTTGTGATTTTAAAAACATTCCTAAGGTCAACATCTTCCCCAATGCTAATCAGCATGCAGTGTGTAGCTATCCACTTTTCTATGGCATTTGATCGCTTGTCTTGCTTTCGTTTATCTACTTCTCCAGCATGTTGAACGCAGTCTGCCGAAGCCTCCCTTCGCTGCTTGTTTGGGTGGGTGATTTGCAGGCTGATCAACATCCCACCCCTCCTGCAACCCATGGTTTGACTGTATGTGCATTCAGAGCTAGTGAGAAACAGACTTTCAAATTAATGATAATAAAAACTGCGTTAACGTGAGATAAATAATTGTCTGCGTTAATTACTTAATGCATTAACGTGATAATAATGCGCTAACTTGCCCAGCCATACTTATTTTATTAACAAAATACATTCAGTAGTTTCAAACTCCTTGACATTGTAGCAAATAGTAGCCTGCTTACATGGTAAACTAAATGATGAACATCATGTTGTCATGCGTTAAGACCAATTTGAGTAAAAAACAACTTAGCCCTTGCATTCATTAGAATCAACCCAGTTAGCGCAGTGGGGGTGTGTATGGAACATCCAGCAAAAAAGTTGGACTAGGTTCAGCTTTTGCCGCAATATAGCACAAAGTCATCTGGCAAAGTGCTGCGTTGACCATTCACATAGGCCTACATACAAGCGTACATTCTTAGTGGATTACTTTGTTACGTGAACACTGTATTTCTACTGTTAAACAAGATCGTAGCAGCAAAATATAAAATAGTTGCCACTGTGATAACTTTTGAGTTGTAAAACCCTGTATGTGAGTATTACAAACTATTTTGCATTGTTTTAGCATGATAAGCCTTTAAACACATTTATATGTTACTCATAAAATCCAGGACTTCCTGGAGAAAATTGCATTGTCTCACCTGTAGTTTAAAGAATAAGCCCACACCAATGCTGTTTTAGATCAGCCTCAAAGTGCCGCGAGCATGGCTGTAGACTGCTGTCAATTGGTTTTATGTGTTGTTCCACTGCGGTGAAATACTGTTCAATGTTTGTTGCACCCAAGTCCCAAGTCTGAGTCACTTGGGAGTATAACTATTTGGTGATATGAACTATCACAGTCTTGGTCTACCAATAAAAACCTTCCATGTTCTTTTGAACGCACTGAATCACCCAACACTGTAATGTGGTTTCAAATAATCTATCATGATGAGAAAAGAAGAGTTTTTTTCTAACCCGGTTATCCAATACACCAGTAAAACATCCATGACAGGAAGTATTGTATTTAAATGTATTTTAAATGTGCTCACAGAGGAGAAGTAGGGTTTATTGGATGACAGGATGGTTGACATGTTGATTTACCCTGCAGTTGTCCTGCCTACCTGCCTGCGTGGAATCACCACAGGGCTCAGATAGCTTCACAGATCAATACTACCAAAGAGGAATGAAATAAATATTCTTTCTCGCCTGATAACTGCAATGACAGTATTTTGCTTACATGAGTAAAATTAATTCTCTCAGGCTGCTGGTTGGGAAGAGGTGAAAACAATAAAGTATAGCGTGATTGGTCTCTTGTAGGGCGATATCACATCTAATAAAAATCCTGGGAAAATACATGGAAAGAAATGGGATACAGGCTGTGGA
>JAPMOB010027352.1:0-17628 GCA_029875015.1 Lepomis gibbosus | reverse complement strand
CACCTACACCCACCCACTTACTGCACACTTGCTGGCCCTACCTGTCTCTCAGCAGTGTGCTCCTTTATACCTGTATCTCCTCTTAAGTTAACAGTAAATGATCAATATAGCAGGTTTGTATTCCTGTAGGTACGCCTGTAAAACTACATTGATAACAGACAACATCTGCAAGTCTTATGTTGCCAGAAATACCCTGCATGGATACAGTACTGTCTCTCTCCCGCTTGTCTCATCCTGACTTGACCTGCCTGCCCTCATTTCCCTCTGGTCTCTACATCAAACATAGTTGAGTATCAGAGTGACAGCAGCTCCTTTTGGTATTGATCCAGACGCTTCGTATCTCAAGAAAAACTAAAAAGAGAACTGACAGAAAGTCAAAATTGTCCCAAAAAGTTGACTGATTACCAGTATTTGTTTTTGGACTTTTTAGTTCAAATGAGTTTTCCTGAACTTTGTGCATTTGAAGGGAAATTCACCCCAACAAAGGCACTTGTTATGTGAGGATCACTTTTTAATTAGAAATGTTAACTACTGTTAAAATGAGAAAACAATTTACTATTTTATCTGTAATGAATTGTTTGAATTCTAAATTCACAGTGTATACACGCAGGTCATTCATAAAATGCTCTGTCCTTCTCACCCACTATCGCTAAACTAGCTATTGTTGTTCATTTTGCGCAAAAAAAAAATCAAACTAACGATGCGTGGTGAAGAGATAATAATGAGACCAAAAAACATCTGAAAAGTGATGTGAAGAAGCTTTTGGATTTGAAACCATAGATTGAAAAATTGTGGCTAAAAGTAACTGTTAACTGCTCAACTTGCTAGCTTTTTCAAAGGAAGCAGCAGAGGCAGCATGCATGACCAGAACATCAATTCTATGACACAGTTCTAACTTTAAGTGGAGTTTTGATTGAGACATTTTTAATATAAATGCCTGCATCACAAAACTGGAGCATTAAAGACATCGAGCTTTAGCAGGCAGGGAGGGTCTAATGAATAGTGTAGGATAGTGATGAATAATGTGGGTGGCGATGGAGCAACGGACGAGCAAGACACTTAACCTGTAGTTGTTCTAGAGGTGTGCGAACTCTGACATATATAGCAATTGTAAGTTGCTTTCAAAAAAAGCGTCAGCTAAATAATAACTAAATAACAATAAATGTAAATAAATAGATGTTTGGATATCGGAGACTAAAGTCGGGATCAATTTTGACCAATCAATTTTGACCAATCAAGGGAAACTTTACCACTTGGCTGTTATACTGTAGCTACGATACATGGACATGATGTCGAGATTATCCACCTCCATAGCAATCAAGCTGATCAGTTTTCCTCAGACTTACCCAAGCAGGCAGATCCGTTGACATTAGGCTCATAGCCTTCATCACAGACACATCCTCCTACAGGAACCATCCACTCCCCTTCAGCATTGCAGTGCATTCGAGGGGGCGTGCCTCCCTGTGCTTTACTGTGGGGGACACATGTCCCGGTCATGGGAACTAAGGCAGTTGGCTCCGCCCCTGAGGGAGTCGCCGGGTAGGATGCCAAGTAGAGGCTGGTGGCTGGACAGCGGCGGTAGAAGATAGACACACCCATGAGGGAAACACAAGCACCACTGTCGACGATTGCCAGGACAAATCTGAAACAGGGGTCAGATGTTAAGATGGAAGACATTCAGACCCCTTTTGAGAAATGATGCTAGTGAAACATGAGTGACATGTGTTTTACAGTGATAATTACCCATTGCGTGTGAGTGGGGCAAAGCTGCGTGTCTTGATGTTGATTCGACTGTATCTGTTGGGTTGATACTGGTGAGGTGAACTGGGCTCCACCTTGGAGAAACTCTTATCAGCTGCAATGGTATCGATCTTCACCCAACCCTCCCTGGTGTCCTTCTCTCCAGTGGACGGCTGCAGTGAGGAAAGAGCAGAGTTGACAGCAGACAGTGGAGGGAAAGATAATGAGTGGCTAAGAGAACACAAAATAGCATGGGGAAAACGTGTGGTTAACAGGAAGGAAAGAAGTAAACAGGAGGAAAATTACGGACGTTAAAAAAAGCAGGTTGATAGATGAACCAGGATTGGAAACATACAGTGCATTAAATAAAAAACTGAAATAAGAGGGAAAATAACAGGATGAAAGACTCAGAGTTTTGCTGTATTTTTCCCAGATGCATGTATAATGTGAAGTAGTTTAGTGAGAGGAGTACATTGACTCAGATGTATGCAGGTCACAGTGGGGATTCGTGCTCAAGTCTCTGCAAAGGCTTTCAGCGCTGCGGTGCTTCCTGCTCTTCTGTGACCCTTCTCTGATTCCTCATCAGGGTTTGATTTGCATTTTTAAAAAGCATCTCCTAAGGGGGAATGCATTCATCTATACAAACACTGCGTCCCTCCCACCATGACTGTGACAGCACATGTAGCTCAGTCAATTCAGACTCAGCAGAAAAACTCAGACTCAAACTCTGTTAAAACTAAATGCATAAATAAATAAAACATCTTTGGACAGTCAAGCGTCAGTCACTAAAAAAAACACGTTAACTGCTTATTTGACAGCACATGAGGCTCAGAGGATTTCCCACAATGAATGTAAAACACTCACTGTCTTACATTTTGCGTCTGAAAGATGCAATTAGTGGGACTGAAGTGACATTTCTGGAGACCACAGTGGCACATTTTGTAAACCATAGCCCTCAACAAGTATGTGCTTAACACCAGCGTGGCCTGAAGAGGCTGCCAATCTCAACAGCTTTTTTTGGCAAACAATACTCTGGATGATTATACAATTACTCCTTGTCATGAGATGTTGAGAGGTTCTGCTGTTCTGATGTGACATGAGCATTACATCAATGAAAATTGCATTTTACTGTGTTTAATGATTCTGTGAAGGTTGTTTGCTTCAAGCAGTGGCGAACAAAACAGAATATAGCCAAAAATGAGGGGAATTAATCCTTGTTAAATTTGGTTGAGATCAGAGCATCTTAGTGGCTCAACATTTTAAGCCGTACTATTAAAAAAGAAATGTGTAAATCCAACTGTAGCATCTCAAACTTCAACAAAACTGTATTACTTTTTTATTTATAACTACATAGATAAATATATCTTTCAGAGGTAGTAGTATTAATCCAGGTTAGAGAGAATCAGAAACCAACTCCATTTTTTATTCTGATGTTATTACCATAAAATGTAATTTAGATTATACACTGTTATTTTGATGAAAGTTACTTTAAAAACATTACAGTTTTCCGTGTCAGGTCAGACATGTCGGGTATATTACCGCTCTCATATATTAGCAGGCTAATGTTAGTTTTGTCCGTTAGCTATTTAAGTTAGCTACAGTTTCTGATAGCATCACATGTCTGGGTGTAAATGTTTACTAAAAGCTAAATCTCTATGTAAGAAAGAATTAGTTTGTGTGGTTCTACGTGTTTTAATTTAATCATATATACAGCTACATTTAGTAACATAAACACTTACAGTATGTTACTGTATAGCTAGGCTAAGTTTGGTCTTGTAAAGAGGTCCTGGACCACCAAGTCTGGATGCCCCATGTTCATCAAATATATACATTTTTTCAGTCTCCCTGTCTGTTGGGGAAAAACATTTGACTGTGATGCAAATAGCCTTGGAATGAGGGTAGTACTGCAATACATGGACTCAAACTGGATTTTGCAAGAAACTGGAAAATGGCTTATCTGTGCTTGTCAAAGGTGTCAAGCTAACAAGAATTTGCAGTTATTCTTTTATATCACATGATTGTGATAGAATTTAAATTTGAATCCTGGGAATCTGTTAGATTCTTGTTAGGGTCATTCATCAAGACAAAATAATTACCAATGTAACTTGCTCCTAATAATAATAATAACATAAAAGGCTTTGCAAATACAAAGCTATGGTAACTGTAATGTAGCACATTCAGTGTTGCTCTCGTGCCTCACCTCAGCTACCCAGGTCCTCTCCAGCTCTCTCTGGGAGTCGGCCTGTTTGTAGTACAGGGTGAGTGTCTCTCGGCAGGTGGGTGATGGTGATCGCAGGCTGGCGCAGTCACGCACTGAGAAACGCAACGTGACAAACACCCGTGGAGCAGAGTGGCGGTACAGGAAAGGTGTAGCCAACCAGTTGTCTTGCTGACGGGGATTTTGGTTGACATTGCAGACCTCGAAGGTTCGTATGAGCTTCCCCCGGTCGTCCAGGACACTGACTTCATCCCACTGTGAAACACAGAAACAATATTATGAGCTTATGTAAACTCAACCTTGTAAAAGAGAAACAAGATCTTATGCAGGGAGCTCTAGAAGCAGCCTGTGTAAACTGTGAAAACCCTGGTGTGTTTATGGTTTGTCCACAGTTATGAATCTTCCTTATATCTTAAAAGATTGTTTACATGTTGCAAGGTAAATATTGAGCATATTGCCAGTGCTGCTGACGTGTAGGTCATGTCCTTTATTAACATCGCACACTGTTGTTTGACATCTCCATCCTTAGTGAGATAAGTATAGTAGAAAATTAGTTTTTTTTCTGATTTCACACACACACATACAATTGAGTATTTAGTATCTGTAGTATAGTATTGAATCCACAAGTAGAAAGCAGTTCTTCACTGTTCCCACTGATGTAGCTACATCTCTATGTCTTTGTTATCCACAATAGACGTTCCACTGTAGTTATTTAAATCACTTGAGTCATTCAGGTTATTAATTTATGCTAGTATTGGACAAATTTAACTTTTATAAATTGAATATCAGTGCCAAATGTTATGGCTTATTTGTCAAGTCATTTCACTCAAAACTATAAATGTCAACCACATGGCGGTGCTAGAGGAAAGGTCACAGGAAGTCATTGGACTACATGGTCTACATCCTCTGGGATCATGAATGTCTACATAAAATTTCATGGCAATCCATCCAAAAGTTGTTGAGATATTTCAGGCTGGACCAAAGTGGTGGGTAGACTGACCAACGGATCAACACTGTCATTGCAAAAGCATTTCAATATCAAGATATCTTCACAGAACATGTGTCCTGATTTCTCTGAATAGAACATGATGTAGGTGGTTTTCAAAGGGACTATCTTCTTCTAATGAAAATGTGTTCTGTGGATATTTCTGAAAAGACATGGCAATGTCATTTCCTAAATGTGTTCTTTGAACACCACAAACAAAATTCCATTAACCTCCATTGTATTGGGATGGAGGCGGGCTCTCAGCAAATAAAACCAGAAAGCAAAATAGACTAAAAATATTTTGGTGTTTTACAAATGAATAAGTCACAGCGGTAGAACAATGTGTTATAATAATAATAATAAATCACTTTTATTAAGTGGAACATGTTTAGTTTTTCTCTTGCACTGGTTTGAGTATGTGTATCATTGTTCACGTGACGGGTGGCCGGCACTTGTGTGGCAGCTGTCGTGTAATAAAACAGGCAGATTCTGTCATATTTTAAGGAATACTTGTAGATGTACAAATGGCTTCGGACATGAGTTGTACCTTCGTGGAGAAAAAACAGCAGCACAGAGACACAGTTCTGAATGAGACTCTGTTGCATGAGTCAAAATGTAAATGTAGGCGCAGGGTTTAGTTTCACCAATTATACAGTACAGTGCCTCCAAGGATGAAAAGGCTCTGCTTTAAGCCTGCATAGCCCTGAGTGACAAGCAGGGTTTCTGTTGTAACACAGAGGAATTATGTATTAGGCCTCATCATCATTATTCTCTTTGCAACAATAGCAAGAGGACAAAAGGTCCTGACACCCTATCAGGGTACATTTGGGGGTGTGTGTGTGTTTTTCTGTGTTTGTGCGCGTTAGTGTATCTCTGCATGCTCACGTCTCTTTCTCTGTGTGCTTCTGACAGCCAGTATGGACAAAAGTCTTTGTAGCATCGCACATGAGGGAGTGCATTCATATTTGGTCAAATTGGAATAATGATAAGATCAGTGAGCAGATAGAAAGAGTCTGAGGCGTTGTCAGTCTAATGGAGTGAAAGGACAGTTTTCTGTCTCCTGGGCTGTGATTCACTCTGAGGGGAATCGCGTGGAGGGGACAACGGAGAGCACATGGTGGGATGCAGATGGTGGAGAGGGGGGGGTATCTGTGTGTGGCATTGCGTGCAGTTTGCTTCTGTACCTTTGTGAAAAAAACACAGCTTTCAGTTGTTTTCTGACCCCAAACCCAAAACCCCCACCTCTGCCCTCCCGCTCCCACTCCAGCTCCCTTCCCAATTTCTCCCTGTCTCGATTTCTCCCTCCCTTATGAAGACAGAAAGAGAAAAAAAAACTGGGCAGATTGGGGAGGAGGGGTGGATGAAGAATTTGAAAGAAAGAAAAAAAATAGGGACGACTCATCTTTGTGATTTAATTTGAACCGAAATGCCAGAGAGCCAGAGAGCAATCTCTCCAGTGATAGAGGGCAGGGAGGGGCAGGGCCTTGGACACAACCACGGACACGAAGAAGCAAAGAAAGGCACGCACAGTTACCCCAAGACATATGCATGTGCACACACACACACACACAAAGCAAACACACAATAGAAGAATAGTGTGTGAAAACAAGGGGAGGGGACAAAAAAAGAAAAGACTACAGTAAAAAGTCGAGAGTCTGCTGGTTTGACAATGAAGGGAAATGAGGGGAAGAGTGGAGAGTGAGTTGGAGGATAAAAGGAAGAATATGAAATAGAGACCCAGTGGTCCTGGGACAGTGAATGGCAAAGGGAGGAAAGATTAAAGGAGGGAGAGAGAGGCAGAGACAAAGAAGTGGAGGGGCTACTTGTCAGTACATTAAAAGAATGGAAAGATGGTAAGAGAGCAAGAAGAAGCAGGAGGAAGCAAAGAATATCCACAGACCCTGCAGCAAAAGAAAAGATGGGATGTGAAGAGACAAGTGAGGAAAGGGTTAAAAAAAGAACACACACACACACACACACAACCTCCCTCTTTCTCTCCCCCTCTCTTGGTCTGTCTTTCTACTTCTCTCAGCTTGATGCCCCGGGTCAAATAACCATATCTCCATCTCAGAAGCACTTCTCATCCAGGGACCATAAAGAAGGAAAAAAACTCATGCAAATGCTTGACTTGCTCACACACGCACGCACACACACACACACACACGCACACACACACACACACACACAAATGGATGGCCTCCTATTAGCAGCAGCCATCATGGTTCAGAAATTTATAACACACATAAGGCCCTAATTAATCAAACATCATGTACAATTATGGCCCAACACCCGAGGCCAGACGGGTGATAATGACAGCGCATAAAGCTAAAGTTTAGTGTAAGGTGAGATAAAAAAGCTCTGCTTGAGTGCATATGCTTGCCAGATGTTGGTTAGAGACTACTGTATTTTCATCTTTTTCTGATGGTAGTTGTCGCCTCACTTAAGCTAATTTTATTTCTTGCACTGTATGATAGTCTGTATGTCACATGTTTTGCACAAATGGTCCATGTGTGGATAGAGCCTAAAGAATAATATTGTTCTGCACTGGTAGAGTAATTGGCAAAGGAATTTTCTCCACAGACAGTAACAACTATAAGTACTGTGCTACAGTTTCTCATATGTAGTTTGACTGATTATCTCAAAGATGATGACAATGAAGGCGATGTATGTCTGTAATTATGAGACATATTAGAACTGAGCCACAATCACTCACAGATGAATGAATTTAACTGACCCTGGAGTTGACCCTGGCACAGTCACGCAAGTACACACACATGCACTCTCACACACACACATGCACACACACATGCACATATTTACACAGCTCAAGGCGATGTGACAACCACAAATAAAAAGCTGCTGAATGGGAGATATATGGTTCAATCGCTGCAATCTCATCACAGATGAAACCACACAGTGGGGACTGATAGAAAAAAAAGCATTTTAGCTCTCAAGGCTGTTTAACAGGCAAGGTGAGACCGGGCTCATTCTCAGACTATGTGACACCCTCACATACCTCCACCAATCAAAGTCAGATGCCACACAATCTGCAAGATAATAACCCTGAGCTTAAACCATAAACCAAGTAAGCATAACCATTTATAACCAAATTTATAATTCAAGCTGAGGTCTATAACATCCTGCATACTGCAGCAGGGTGAGGTGTCCACAGCAAACATAGCAGAGAAGGTTTTGTGGAATCCTGCTGTTTATTTGAATCACCGCAATCAATGCAGACTTGGAAAATGCACCAGCTAGCAGAATGGAAATGACAGGGCTGCTCATACTTGATTTTGATGTGTGAAAATGCAAATGATTATTCTTCATCTACAAGCCTTTTTTTCTGAAGCTATAGTACATGTGATTACATTGTAATAATAATTACTTGCAGGACCTTTAATCATGACTAACTTAATACACAAAGATAATCCTTTTAATTTTATAAAATCTCTACTGAAACATAACCAAAACTCTTTTAATGTAACTTTGGAAAGTGGCAATTGTTTTGATCATCATTTAATAATTTAAGTCAGAGGTTTACAAAGTGGGAGGCAGTGGGGAGCCATGGGGGCTCCAAACTGTTTCAAGGTAGGCTTGAATGGAAGTTAAAAAAATATGACATAGAATAGCATTTGATAGATTTGGTCGAAGATATAGTTCAAAGATAACATGGTTTTGGGTTCTTTCACTTTCCTAGTGTCAGAAACTAATAAATGTCTTAGGACAGACCAGTTATTCTGCTAAGTGTTACGTACTCTTGTGTTTAATCCCTCATTAGAGTTAGACCACAAAGCCCAACAAACAATTTGATTATAATCTCACACTTAAAATATAACCATGTGTAACATGTGTGCAACACATTTGATTGGCCTCCCAACAAGACCGCTTTAATGCTCCAACAGCTGGAAAGTACATTGACAGCGAGTTCCCTGCTTACCCCTGTGTCTGGATAGGTGGTCCAGCCCAGCTCTGAGGTAGACTCTGTTGTGTCCAGCAGCATCACTGACAGGTAAGGAAGCAGAGACAAAGACAAGGTATGAGAAAACAGACAAACGTGGTGTGCAGCTTCAAGTTCAATGCTGTTGACTTCAACAGAGTGAGTGCTTAAAAAGATATGTGACTGTGAAACAGAATTTATGATCACAAAATATTCTCTCGTGGCCTGAATCGCAGACTGTGTGGTTCTGTGATGCCATCAAGACCTAAAACATGGATTTGCTGCAGTGATGCTGAAGTTGAGATTAACTTTGCGAAATAGGTGCTTTTACAACAAAGCAGTCTTTTGGCCATTTAAATACAACAAGAAGTTGGAAGCCGGTCTACTGTTGGTGGAGCAGGTCCAGGTTTTGTTCACATTTCTCTTTGATTTTCTCCCCCATGCAATAAAATCAGAGAGGGCTCCAGCTGTGTGCATCTGTCAAACCTAATAACTGATACTACTGAGTGTTGATGCATTTTGGCACAAAGTTCTGGTGTTTAAAAAATTAAACTGATTGACCTGATGGAGCACTGTGATAAAAGGTCAAATATTCCAACTTTAAAAGGCCACAACAGTCACTGTCACATTATGTTGAAACTTTGCAAGCTGATGCTTCTTGTAGTTTGTCCCAAAGGGAACCTTCATCAATATGTTTAGTGTTGGTTTCCATTTAGTTTAAGGTTTTAACATAAATTTGCATATTTCCAATGATCTAGGGTGAAAGCATGAGAATAGCATATGTTTTTTTTTATGATATGTGTTTTCCCATAATTTGCTTTTAGGTTTAAGTGCTTGAAAAAGCAAGCTGGCAAAGAAATAACACACGGAAAACACACACACAAAGTGACTTTAATGCCGAGTGCTGCGTGCTGACACATGGCAGCTTCCCACACACAAGTGAAGCCCTTGAGTTTTCCATTAGTATTCTAAAACCGTGGCGGCTGCCGTTCCTTCAGTCTGGCACAGCCTGCGCTCATTTGTGCTGAGGAGACGCCGGTTGAACGCAGGCCAAAGTTTGTCGTGCACACAGAGGTGGCAACAACATCAGACTCCGGGTTTGGATGCTCGCACACATGGAGTTAATGGAGAAAAACACACAGGCCCTGATTTCACCGAGCACAACACTAATCACCTAAAGGGCTATAGACACACAAGGCAGCCGCCATCCACCTCTGTTTACAAATAAATAATTCTCCTCAATGTTGTAATGCAATTTTTATGCTTTTGTTTCCATTTCATGTCACACCATCGTTCACTGGAGAAAAGGAGGCTCTCTTTTTTTTCTCCCTCTGACAACCAGACAAAGAACGGCAGAAATATATTATCAACATAATCATCACACACACACACAGAGGATGGGATTTGAAAAGGTGCCCTGTCTCGCCAAAACATCCCATTGAGATAGCTCAGCTTTTATTTCTCAGGGCTACAGGCTTGTGCACACACACTGCATCCCTCTACCTTTCTTCGTCTTAATAAATCAAATAATAACAAAGTGATATCATTTGTAGCTTGTGACATAAATCCACCCCTCCTCTCTGTTCTCCGAGTGTGCTGTAAACAGATTTTTTAGGATTATACCCACAGATGGAGGCCCTGCAAATCTGTTCTCCAATCCTTCAATTCCCTCCTCTTTTTTCTTCTTCTTTTACATGTCCCCCTCCAGTCTGTCTATCTGTTTTCACCCACTAGCTTGTCTTTATGTCAATCTTACTAAATTCACACATTTTCCATGGAAGTCCTCCAGGATTTGGAGCAATGTGAATTGTATCAAGAAGGAATACAAATGGACTGTGAAAGCAAGTATTATATGCAGCCACAGGCATCAGAATAAATAGTTTCTAGTGCAGCGTATGTCTGGACAGCTTGGCAGCTGGAATCGCAGAGCCGATCAAGATAAAAAAATAAAAAATCAGCTAAAGGGGGAAGAGTAAATGCACCAAGCCAGGATGTCTAAAGCCTTTCAGAAGAATGATCATTTCCATTTGCGACACACCTTTTCCTGCTTTGTTAGATGATGCATCTGTAGTGTATACAGTCAATTACTTTTTTTTTTTTAGGAACACCTAGCTGAAACTGTAGCAGTCCAACACAACAGGCATACAATAAATCCTACCGTCATGAAGGTTAGAATGTTTGCTTTTTGTTGATTCAACTTTTTCATTTTGGAGGATGCATTATACAGAGAAGTGTATAAATGGGGTGGAAAACTAATAGCAACACCTGTCATTGTGTTTGATGACACGGAAACAGCCTATTGATTTGTTTTCCGAGGTCAGTGTCTCTTGTCAAGAACTATCCGGCATCTTTCAACGCAATAAATGATCATTATATGTATAAACATGTCATGCGTGAAATGCATGCACTCACAAATGTATTCTGACCTCATTAAGCACCATCCTATTTATAGCAGATAAGAACACACGCACAAATGCTGCAAATGTGTCATTTCAAATTCAATTAACTCTGAGCTTCAGGGCAGAGCCATGTATAAATAATAAATAGCCAACTATTTTGACATTAATATTTATGCCTCTACTATTTAGCTTCTTGTCAAGGGGCCTTTGGGACCACAGGTCCTCACGTCGCCTCCGTTCCTTCCACGACAAACCTGTACATGAGGATTACATGGAGGAATGTTCAAAGAGCTTCACGCATGTCTCAGCATGTGACATTAGCATGAGGAATAATTCACCACGACACCCGAAGATAAGTGTTGAGTGCCATGTTACGCACACCTTTCAAGGATTAGCTTGAGCTGAGGAATCATGACTGGATCTTCTGTGTGCGCGAGACAAAGTTGAACAAAAGAGAGGGACACTTGCAGGCAGGTCCACTTGGCAGTAAAAGCCCCTTTATTTAACTCTCAGACAACTGCGCCACAGCATCTCTGGTATTGGTCCATCTGAGACACTCAAAGTTTGTCCCTGACAGTTTGGAGAAGTGCTGAGTCTGCAATCTGGACCTGAGTGCTGTGTTAATGCACGCCGTCTCTCACGTCTGCCTGCTCCACTCTGGTCTTTCACTCACTCTCCGCGATACCTTTTCCCCCTTTTCTACCTCCATCCTGTCCCTTGTCCCTTTCATCTCCCCCTCTCTGCGTGTGTGTATTATTCATCTAAAAAGTGACAGCAGGGTAGGCATCTCTGTGTGTTAAATAAGGAGATACGCTCTGCTCCATTATTGATGCCAGATCTGCTGTTTGTTTGGGATATGCTTTGATACACAGAGAGAAATACAGAGAAAACAATAGAATGAAAAAGGCAGGATTATGAAACGGGAATGAGTAAAGGCGGATAGGATTGTGTTTGTGCATATGAATGTGCTTCTCTCACTCTTTCCCCCTCTCTTTCTGTCTGTGGCGTGGGTGGAAACACTCTTTTCTGTTGTGCAGAGGTGACCTGCATTAGTTCATGACTGTCCCCTCTTCCACTGGAGTGTTCACTTCAGCTGAGTGACCCTCTATCCACTCTCTCTATCCATTCCTCTTTGCCCAACACTTCGCCTCTCTGTGTGGCCATGCATGCACCGACACTCTCCAGCGCTAAGTGTAGTGCTGTTGTTCATGTCACGCCTCTTTGACGGCCGATGTATGCTACATTTTCCAGGCAATAGAGCCCCCGCAGCACTCAGCAAAGAAATTTGGTGTTAATATTAACGTAGACTGGAGGTGTGCTGAGTGTGTAATATGCCTTAACACCAAAGTAAATGCACCTGCAAAGAGTACACAGAGTCACTAAGCTCACAGGTAACAGCAAGTTTCAGGAGCACACACAGGCACACACACATTTTCACAAAAAATTCCCACAGTGCCTGCAAGCGTTCTCAGTCGTGGTCAGGTTGTGTTTTCTCTTTTGTCCACTCATCCACCCATCTCCACCCATTCTTTATACACTCCAGATGCTCCCACCCACAGACAGTCAGTCAAGGACAAGGTCCACACCAAACCATCATTACAAACAACCACAGCGAGTGAGTGATACGCCAAGACAGAGAGGCAGCAGGAGGAGGAGGGCGGGGGAGTGAGGAAGGACAGGGGATTAACACGATTCCAGAAATAAGCATGCACATGTCAAAGGGAGTTATCAAAAATTGTCTGGCGGTTAAGCTGAATGAAAGTGCAGCTGCAACAAATAGCACTTAACCCAGGTTAGATGCCTGCAAAGAGTCGCTGAACAGGAAGCAACAAGCACAGGTATGAGGGAGTTTCACAAAAAGTCCTTGATTACAAGACTTATGTAAAAATAAGCCTGGTCAGGTTACCATCTGGGGGACTACATCTTAAAGGAATAGTTTAGGAACATTTTAGGAAATGCATTTATTCACTTATTCACACAAGAGTTGTAAACACGAAAAGTGACAGAAATGCTTGTGTAACAAATGAAAAAGAGCTTGAGAGAGTTCAAACTCTGTTTACATTAACACCACCACTAACCTTGCCAATTACACCATATAAAAGCGGGTGTGGATTATCAGTTTTGAAAAGTCACAGAAATTGTCAAACAAAGGCACCCAAACCAGAAGTTAAAAAGTGTGTGGGAAAGGGGTTTTCCAAAGCCATCTGATCATCTGACGATCAGGTCTGATGGAGTATACTGGCTTCTTTAAAAGAGAATTTTGATACCACTCTCACATCTGTTGGAAGCTAAGCGGTTAGCTTGGCTTAGCATAAAGACTGGAAACAGCCTTCCGGCACATCTAAACATGATTTCAGACATATATTGGTTGGGTATTTTCGGCCTAGAAAGGCTTGGGTTTGTCATGAACGAAGCAGTTATGACAGAATTTAACGAGACCAACTGAACACTGTCGTGTGGAAAAATACTTCTCAGCAGTGCTACAGCAGAGAAATGTATCCCTCCCCCTACTTAATTGGTCACTGGGGGAAAGTAATTTGCACATAGTGAAAATATACAATCAAAACTTAAGAAAGGTGAAATACAAAAGTTGCTTTTTAACAGCACTGAGTTCTCAATCAAAAGAAATCTAGACATACAATCAAACCTGCTACATACTGTACATATTTTGATCGCAATCTCCACCCCCAGCATTCACTCAGAAGGAGGAATGTAAATCTGAGGAGAGATCTATTCACTGCAATTTCATTGTATCATTTCTATACAGTGAAGCCTTCAACAATCAAACTTTGCTCTCACCCTTCTCAGTTGCCAACACGCAAACTGCCAAGTGCAACTTTAATTTGAAATTGAAAACTGCAAACTACATTCCTGTGTGTCACAGCAGTCCATACCACATATTCATCTTTCAGTTACATTTTGGATCTAACTCATTGCATGTCTGGAGAGGCGGATTATCTTTGACTCTATCAGCAATGACACAGACTAACTCAAAGCAGAGAGTCTTGGCTCACAGCCACCTGAGGGCTTCAACCTCTCATATCACAAATGGCAGATATGAGGTTCATTTGAGGAAAAGTGGCCTAATGTCATTAGAGAGCTCTCAGCAGCCACAGAAAATTATGTTGCTTTTGAGAATTACATGCAAAACACAGCTAAAAATAACACCCGGCCACAGTTAAGTGTTGTAGTGTCAATGATGGGGATGCAGCGTCCTCCGCTTCCCCACCAGCATGTGATCTCACTTTCTGCAGCTCGGCGCACATGCAGGCAGGAGAGACGAGAACAGGAAGCTTTTTCAGGCTGTTAGTGGCATCCATCCTGCTGCACTCCCACTGTGACAAGCATGCTATTTAGTTTCTTATCACACATTCTCTAATGTATCATGTCCTGAAAACGCGGCTTATAACACCCAGTATAAGGATAGTCAGTCAGCCTAATTAATACCCGGATTGCCCAGATGACCTCAAAGTGAAACTGTCAACATGGCTCAAAGTTTATACACCCTGCTGTATTTCTTTGTATGTACAGATGACCAGTGGGGGTATTCAGATCATTTCATTAATTTTAATTTACAATCCTACAATGTAAGAATAGTGAGTGATAAGTGTAAGTGTTCAAAATCTAACGTAGGTAAAAAGGACACAAGTATTGGCAGCAAAATGCAGTGTATCAAAGTAAGAGTACTTGATTTATTATTATATTTAACTTATATAGAACTAGAATTATAACTTCTATGTGTCAGCCAATAATCAACAAGAAACTGCAGTACAGATATGCCAAACTAGGTTTAAGGTAATTTAGTTTCTACATCATATAGTGTGTCCACCAGAGAGCAGGTAAAATTTAAAATGTCCAGTTTAGCGTGTTACATAACGCAACTTAATACATTACTTTTGCTGCTGAGTTTTTAGTAAAGTATTGTCATGTGTAAAAAGAATTGATTACAGTTTAAAGAGTATTGATTACAGGTGTCAAGTATCTTGCCCATCATTGTGAAAAACTGGTTTAATCTATAACATTGCATTGGGGCTGTCATATAAATGTAGTGGAGGAAAAAAGTGCAATATACCCCCTCTGAAACGTAGTGGAGCACAAGTATTGTTAAAGGAAACTACTCAAGTGAAGTACATATTGAACTTAAGTTGGTACTGGAGTATTTAGTTACTTTTTTACTACAGCACCTGAAAATTCACTTTCAACCTGGATAGGTGGTCCAGCCCACCTATACACCTATACTTATACATTTTAATCAGTTTTGGTTAACATTTTAGTCAACAGTTTGTGCAGCCTGTTGCCTTTTGGTCAAATTCAGATTGCATTTACTTTTCAGGGTAAAAGGACATAAGTTTCATTAATGATACTAGGTTAATATCTGGATATGCATAGGTCAGTGAGCATCACTACAGCTCCACTCATCCATGACAGGAAGAGCTAGAGGGCATCAGGTGTGCCTCTCCTGCAGTTTGCCGTGTTAATGCTATGTGAACACGCAATCCTCAACACAGATCCAACAATTTAGAGGCCAGCCATGTGGCTTCGCCTCACATCAACAATGGATGTGGGCGAACGCATCAACACTTACGCAGAGCGAACCACTGAATGCCTCTCACAGGCTCTGTAGTCTGTCTGCATCCAACGACGCAGCAAACTAGATTTTACACTCTTTACCTCACACTTTAACTGCAAGGAATAAACACTAAAAAGGACATGTCTTTATGGTTTGTGGGGCAAAAACAGACAAGAATAGTGGTTGTTAGTGTCGGATACACAGAATAAACTTCAAAAGCAGTAGACAGACAATAAACAATAGAAAGACAGAGAGTAAACATATCAGTCCAGACAGACACGTCATCTACTGCGATCAAAGCTGAGGCAGACGCCAAATCCTCCCTTCGTGACATAACTTAATGTTTCAATTTATGTGGATTTATATGGACGTCCATGCTATTGGGTTAATACTGTATTACGCAGAGCTCTATATCAATTACACAAACACAGTCAGTAGGCCAGTAACACTGTGCAGCCTCCTCTCTCTCTCACTGTCGTTCTGTCTCATCTTAGTCCAGGCCATCTGTTACGAACGCAGCTCAAATGCTCAAATAATGTGGCATGAGGCTGACATGTTAAAGACTCTTACTGACATACACCTCGCAGTAAACTAAAGCTAATGGGAGATGAGCGTGAACAGGTGCAGCTCCTTCCAACGTGCAGCCGGATCTTTTGAAAGTAATTGCGTGCTGACTGCTGAAACCCTCTCAAGTGTTGGGGACAGGATGTAGGAGCAAGAGCTATGTATAGGCAGGCACAAAAGCACGCATGCACCTATAAGAACACACGCACACACATATAAAGGCAGTTTGAGTCATCAAATCATCATTAGGTTTCTCAACTCAGCCCACTCTGATCTGACAACACTTCATAGATGAAGTCTCACTTCAGCCTCTCTCTCTCTCTCTCTGGCACTTTTTAAGAAATCTAATATTTCCATTTATGTAGAGAAAGTGTTAAGAGAAATAAGAGTAGCGCAAATGAGACACACATTCATTAAAGAGACTGTGGAGACCAGGGGCCAAATCCAGGAGAGGGGGCAGGGGTCTCTGGCTGTCACATCCGTGAGATCATGAGCGACACGGGGGGTGGGGGCAAATACACAGGCAAAGAGAAATGGGTTATGCAACTTATTATTCATTTCTCTCCTGCCTTATTTCCATATTCTTTTGTTTGCAGGCGGTTGATAGGCCACGGCACACACCTGGCACTTCCATGCCAGCAAAGTCCTATCTGATGTGCTGCCACAGTGGCACTCACACACACAATCATCTGCATGCATATGCACATACACACACACGCACACACACACGCACACACACACACACACACACACACACACACAATACATAGCACACAAAACTATTCAGGGGGCTGGAGGTGGAGCCCCAAATATTGAGAATGAATCAGACTTTCTCAAGGTGCTGCGTGCGGCCTTACGCGCCACAGTTTCACACATCAAAGTGCCCAGCATTCCCAGAGAGTCACGTTCTTTGAGCGCTAATCCAGAAGCACACCAAGTCCATCCTTTACTTGTGGACTCATTATGAGCACATGATGGGAGCACGTTGTGGAAAACTCTCCATCACACGTTACCCATAAAACGCATAAATGCAATCATTGATTTTAACAACAACAAATTGAACAAATTGAAGCAAAAGTTTTAAGTCTTACCTTCCTCAGCTGAATTGGGCTGGAAAAACAGACAGAGAGACAGAAAGACACTCCACATCTCCACTACAGAATGACACTGACAGAAAGTGAGGGAGGGAGAGAGCATGAAAGAGGGAGACAGAGT